>SNQJ01S0196040.1:3084-16276 GCA_010110895.2 Picea sitchensis
CCTAGATTCCCTTACAGGTTTAAATACTTTCCCTAAAATGAAGTTGTTAATTTAGTTCAATTTAGAAGGTTCTTAATTGCAGATTCTTTACTATGTTGACCTCTCTTTTTACCATAAGTTCCCCTCTTTCCCTTATTATGTTTCCTCCATTCCTTAGTTTTCTAATTTTCATTATTCCCTTCTATCCCCTTTTTATTAGAGCCAAAATGACAGTTGCGTTATTTACTCTTTTCATTTCATTATTAATTTAATATATTTTTACACTTTCACAAATTAAATAATTTATTTCTTCTTTACCTTTGATATCCATAGATTTTATTTAGGTTCTTACTCTCTTCATTTTACCTAAAAAATTATGAAGTCCACAACTATTACTTAAGTGGTTTTTTTAGTTTAAAATTTATTATTTTATTTTTATATGGTATTTTTCTTAAGGGTAGACAAAATTTTACCCATAGGGAAGTTTTAGACTTAGAACTTAGATTCTGAACTGGGTGACATTTATTTAGGGAAGTTGTTTTTTAAAAATTCTTAACGTGTTAATTTTCTTAGGGTCGTCTAGGCTTGTTCCTTTATCCCCATCACCACGATGTGCCCTTCAGGATGCATTACGTGCTCCAAGGGTGCCACTCCCCTCTAGTGTTTATTTTGCACGACGTGCCCTTCAGGATGAACCACGTGCTCCGAGGGTGCCACTTGCCTCTTGACTGATTGGTAGACATCAATAACCCTTGGAGTCAATACTCCGCCAAGTGAAATTGTGGGAGACTAAGGGCTTCTAAGGAATAAGGCCCCCACCTTATTGCGCGCCCCTTAGAGTCATCATGAGCGACTGTCGCAGTCTACCCTCACGGCATCGTGGATCCTCTTGAACTAGGTAATCGTTAACCTACAGTTCGAGCCACGACGAGAGTGCTAGTAGGCAGTGGCAGGGTTGCTGTCCACACCTCTCCCTCAACCTCTTTGGTAATCGTGTGTGGCCCCTTTACTCCATATGTGAGTCTGGTCGGCAAGCTATCGTTAGCCTATATCATCAACAATAATGTTAGAACATGTCCACATCATATCATATAATCAAACGTAGTAAAATCACAGTAAAAAAATCACACTCCCTGACTCGATCTGGAGTCCAAGGATTCCGTTGATGCCTCTGCATCCTCAAGGTCCAAAACCCTGCACACTCAGTAAAACTGAGTCAATAGAACCTGTCTATTTCAATGCAGTAAACATCATGTCATCTATCATAACACATCATAATCAAGGACAAATGTTTTAATATCATAATAGACAAGATCACTTGCGAGCAAGTGTCCTCAAAGAATAATTTTTCTCAGTGTGCCAGAGCAGGATGTTACAATGACATAGACCCTCCATACTCTCACTCTCTCACTCTCTACCCCCCCTCACTCTCTTTTTCTTCCCCTCTCCCCCTCTCACAATGTCTTTCTTCCTCTCTCTGCACCCCTACTCCCTACATCGCAAGGAAAGAAATGGAATTCACCTAGACATGTCAAGAAATACAACTAAACCGAGACATAGCAAGACCTAGACATGGAAAGACCTAGATAATGACCTAGACCTATACAATGACCATGATGTAGATCATGCCATAGACCTATACCATGACCTAGACCATGATATAGAGTTAGATCCATATTTAGACAATGAAACATATCATGACATAGACCATGAGCTATACCACGAGATAGATCTAGATCTAGATTTATATGTTGGCCTAGAGCTTGATGTAGACCATGACATAAAGCCCCCTATCTCCATATAATACTAGGCATAACTTATACTCAATCCTTAACCCTCTCTACACTCAAGCCATGAGTGCACTATGAACATACCTTGTGTACAACCCTTGCACCCACATGAATCACATATTGATGCAATAACCATTAATCTATACTTGAAAACACTTTCAATCATAACCTCTTAGGATTTAGTTGTCCCCATACCCCTTTACATATTTATTCATAAATATGTTTTGTCCATATTAAATGTTATATCCATTCCATTAAAGGTGCACACACACTCCTCTGACTTGACTGAGTTATAGCTCTTGGTCATTTATGCTAAGAAGCAATGTGCACATGTTCCTATAACACACACACACACACACACACTTTAGTGCACATGCGTTCTAGGAACACATGTATGTTCCATCTAGGCATTTTTTGGTGCCAAGAACAGCGCACCTCATATATTTCATGGATGAAAACAATCTGTGACATATTTAGAGAAAAAAAACCCACAAAGATAGGATTTATTTATTTTAGTGTTCTTGTTAGATTCACATAGACTTTTGTGATATTTCCAAACCATTGTAGGAAAATTTGGAAGACATCTTTGGCAAGTGCAATTGAAATTTTTGTTTTTATCTACTTGTGTCTTCTTGGAATTGGACGACAAATTTTTCAAACTGCAATTGGAATTCTTTTTTGTGTCTTCTTGTGTCTACTTGGAATTGGAAGACAAATGTGTCCATGTGAAATTGAAATTGTTTTTTGTATCTTCTAGTTTCTTATTGGAATTGGAAGACAAATTTGTCTAATTGCAATTGGAATTCGAATTGGAACTGGAATTGGAATGATTAGATGTGTCTTCTTTTGTAATACAAAAACATATTTATCCACTTGGTTGTGTCTTATTACATAATACAAAGTCAAATTTCTTRTGTGTGTTTTGAAGCCAATTTTTATATTTAAACACGGGGAACCAACAGATTCGAGAAAGAAAGTCCYCGAGAAGAAAGAAATTGATTGAAAAKGTAGAAGAAGAAAGAGAGAAACTAAAATTATATATTTAAAAGTGYAGGCTTTCAGAAGAGATAAATCCAATTTMTACCAGAATAGATGTCATTATTGTTTCTCCTCCATCACCATAAGCAAAGTGAAAGAGTTAATTAGAGAKAAAACCCTCYAGTATCTCATCAAGACAACTTGTTGTGGATGAACAAAATATGGAGGATTTGTTTGGAGCTGATTATAAAATGGATGAAATTAGAGAAGAAAATGGTGTACAACATTGTGGTGAAGAATTTCCTATGGTGCAATATCTTGTTGGAGATTCAAATGTTCTAGAAACTATTCAATCCGATGTCCACTCTTCTCCCATAGTTTATCCACCAGTGATTGAAGGGAATACAACTGCAACATTGTTAACTCCACAAAAGGGAGGTCAAGAGTTCTAGAATAAGGGTTCAACATCCCTACCTAGATTGAGCACTGTGTCATTAAGAACTCCTAAAGGCATTTAGGTCGATCAAAGTGATCTAGCATCACTTGAAGGTAAGTTACCTAATCGTACTATTCATTATCACTCTTATAAAATAATTAAAGAATATTTTTATCCAAAATACTATGCTGCTAAATGTCAATTATTTTTATCTTTGTTAAATCTATAATTTTGATTGATGTTAGGAGAATTTTAGGCAATAAAAAAATCAAAAGTGTAGAAACAAGTCATCATATTTTTAGAAACCTTGTTGATGATTTTCAAATAATTGGTAAGAAGTCTCATTCTAAATATTGCAATGCATCCTGAAGTGTATTATCCCAGTCAATTGTTACAAATATCACAAGAAAACACTGTTTTCTACAACAAACCTCTCACCACTTGAAATGCAACGTCAAAAACTTTAGAAATTATTCTCGTAGACAATATATCCTCAACACAGGTGCCCCAACATATATTTGGGCCTTCACTCGAAGGATACCTTGTTTTGACATGAACTTAATTGTAGAGGTTAAGGGACTAGCTCAATATTTTTAGTATGAGAACACAAGGCCTTCTTCCAACAAAAAATATGTACTAAAATTGAGAAGGGGATCTAGGGACCATGAACCCCATATTAAACACTTTATTGACATTACACGGAGAGATAATTTTATGAGAGGTTTATAACCCATATAAATCTAAAGTTAATACATATACATATATATAGATATATGGATAGGATCACAATGTTAGTGCGGGTTTACTAAAAATTATTATTATTTCAATATGTTGGTAATCTGAGAGGTTGGGGTATAGAGAAGTTACCTTTGACCCTTTAAGTATATGATTATTGTGTAGTAGGAAATAACTCAGAGATAAAATATATTATAATGGTAGTTAATTGTGTCAATAACTGGAAACATAAACCTTGAAAAATTTAATAGTAATGAAAAATACCCACTTATAATAATAGTAGGTCTTTCAAGATAATTTATTCGAAGAGAAAGAGATTTAATGTCCTTAAGTTTTTTATTTTTTTTTGGTAAATTTGGGTAACATTAGATAGAGATTTTATTCACAACATCTTGTGTACAAGGCCAGAGGATTTTACAATTTGTAAAAAAACATTCTTAGATGGGTCATGCCCTAGGTGCGGTGAGTTGACACTACTGACCAAGTGAATCCATGTAAGAAATCAGTATGAATTGGGGAGGAATGAGGTTTCCTTGCAAATATTTAAATATGTGACATATGATATTGATGGAGGACAAGAAAGAAAAATGATACAATTGGTTACTTCCCAAGTACGAGTTTGTGACTTCATGAAGGAATTCATCCRAAAGGACACAACATTATGTTCCACATGTCCATGTGGCTCGATGGCAAGACACAYATTTTAGAATATGTAGAGATACATTTCCTGTTTGTACTATCCYATCAGTCATTGATTTTKCTAAGAAATACACGCTTCAACTGCAAAATGAGATTCAAATCCAATATTATCACTTAGAACAAGTCAACATAATGGTACATATCACATATATGCATGGACTAGATAGTAATGAACAAAACATAGGTATATTGAAAGAGTTTCACTTCTTCATAAGAATGATTGGCCTCATGACTTAGCCTACGTAAAACATTTCTTTCAGTTGTTCTATGTTCACCTTAAGGAGAATAAAATACAGATGGATCAACATTGGATTTGGTCAAATGGTTGTATAGGCTAGTTCAAAAATTCTTGTGTATTTCAATGGTTGTGTATGTTGCACAAAAAAATAAAGCTGCCACACATTTGGAACTATTTTGAGTTCATTCATGGGAAAGGGGAGCATGATGGACCAAGTGCATGCATAAAAAGAGCATTAAGTAGGCAAGAAATGCATTTCACTACTGCTTCCCTCATTCAAGATGAAAATCCCATTTTTTAATGGTGTTCTTTAGTAATGGGAGAGGGAGCATGAACCCATGAATACCAATCACAAAAGAAATTACATGTATATAGACATTTTTGGGAGGTGACCGATGTAGATTGATCACAATGGTATGAATGAAAAAACATCTAGGGAAATCATCAATTCCATTCATTTAGAACATCAAACAATGAAATAGTTGAAATATGGACGAGAAAACTCTCGTTCTTATGTGGTCCATGTAGTAGTAATGGATGGGATGATTGTGAATCAACATACTTGGTTGATAGATGGTATTTTGTATCACTCGTCATTGGTCAACGTATGACTATCAAATTATCCCAATTGGCGGAGGAACATTCAATTATTTCAACACATTATGATCATGTCTCAAATCTCATACTGCCAAGTTTGTTGAATCCTTCTATTAATTTTTGAATAACTATAATTAATGTTTTATGCTTTGGTCATTAAGTGGAATAACATTTTCACACTACATTTTTTGTAGGGAACATATATGCAATTGTTTCCCAAATATATCATGAATGGGGCACTAATTATTTCATGGCACGATGCTTAGAAGGAAATCATATCCTCATATTATCAGTAACAGATTCCAAAGGCATTGAATTTCTGATTAGGTCAATGGTTATTAAAGAATATAATCTGACACAAGATGAAAGAAAATGAAATAAAGATGGTTATGTATTTCAATATTATAAACCAGGTCAAGTCGTATACCCCTTTACAAACTTGATTATTGGTTAAAAATCTCCAGCTACAAACAATGCCAATAAAGAACTCATCAAAGGTACAATACTTCTTACCTTACTCTGAGCATGCCAAGTTAATGGAAATTGTCAGTATTGGAATTGATCCCGATGGTTTTCTTGAATGACCATCTAGGTATGTAAAAAAAATGATTTTAGAGTCATTTTGACTGTTATTAAAATATTTGTATTGAAGTTAAAATATAGCCTTCCTTAAAATATACCCATCCCATGCCCTTCTTTTCCATGCCTTGCCTTGCCTTTCCTTTCCATGCCTTACCTTCATTTTCATTTAGTTACCTTTCCTTGTTGTCCCTTCACTTTCCTTTCCTTTCCTTTCCATTGCATCACTTGACTTTCCTTTCCTTATCTTACCTTCACTTCCTTTCCTTGCTTTGTCATGCCTTGCCTTTCCTTTCCTTTCCTTTCCTTTTCATCCCAGCACTTTCCTTTCCTTCACTTTCCATTCCATGCCTTCACTTTCCCTTCCTTCACATGCCTTGCCTTATCTTAACATTCCTTTCCTTCACTTTCCATGTCATCCCTTGACATGCCTTTCCTTGCCTTCACTTTCCATGTCTTGTCTTTCCAGACAATGCCTTTCCATCCCTTTCCCCACCATGTCATCCATTCCATGCCTTTTGTTTCCATACCACGCCTTGAAATCCAATTCCTTACCATGTCATTCCATGCCATGCCTTTCCTTTCCATGCCATTCCAGGTTGTTCCTTCTCATGCCATGCCATGTCATTCCATTCCTTGCCTTTCCTTACCATGATACTTGATGCCTTTCTATGCCATTCATTTCCATGCCATTCCATTCCTTTCCATTCCTTTCCTTGTCATGACATGCCTTGCAAATCCATGCCTTTCCATGCCTTCACTTGCCTTTCCTTGCATTCAATTTCATTTCCTTACCTTTCCATTCATTGTTTTCCTTTCCTTCACTTTCATTGCATTCACTTGCGTTGCCTTGCCTTGCCTTCAGTTTCCTTCCCTTTCCTTCACTTTCATTACCTTTCCTTGCCTTCACTTGCTTTGACATGCCTTGCCTTTCCTTACCTTCACTTTCCTTTCCTTTCCATCCCTTCACTTGTGTTTCCTTGCCTTACCATCCCATCAATTTCATGTCCATGTGTTCGTTAGATATATGACTTCTTACTTGTTCTTGAGTTGACCCAGGTTCATATCTCAACAGGTTTCCAACAAAAGCCTCTAAAACTATCGACACTCCTGGTAAACCAGAAGGAAACACTATGCAAAGGGTGCACTAGGTAATCTCACCTGAGATCTCTCTATGGGTAACTTCAATACCCACGTGTTTGCAGTCTAGAAATGAGTAGGGGCGTGGGAGTGTATTTTATCTTTCTTTATGCATTAACCTTGTTCTTGATTCAAATATTTTTAAGATTTATTCATCTTTATCCTTATGCATGCATGCTAATACATCTAATTAATCATTCATTCATAATATAATCATTGAAAAAAAGTAAATACACAATAAACATCACACAAAACACAAGTTTTATCGTAGTTCACCCCCTCATGGGGATATGTCCACAAAGATCTAGCTTCTATACTATTTTATTTAATCTGCTACAAAATCTTGGGTTGCGTGCATTACATCTTCAATCATATAATCATTCTGAGGTTAAGAAACCTCTATGAGGTGGACTAGATCACACCAGGATCCTCATATTGTCACCTAACCCTCAAAATCTATATTATTCAACTCTTATACACCTCAACAAATTTCAAAAACAATTATCAACGACCTTTAGCCACTTAACTAGCCTCTAACCTAGACCTCCTAGGTTATTATTTATATTATTTTACAGGCTTATAGCCATTACAATCCTTATCAAAAACCCTTAACTGATTATTTTTAAGCTTGTCTACCTACATGCCACGTTAATTTTCCTCTTGTATGTTTATTTTCCTTCTTTTTTTCCATGTTTCTTTCTTGCCATCTATTGCATGTGCTCCAAAATTAAGTCTTTCCCAAAATAGATATTTTCTCTGAAAACAGGTCTGCACCAAAAATAGCCTTCCTTCTACAAATAGGTGTACACCCAAAGGCCCAAACATTGACATGTGGCTTTTCCCAAGACACTCATGTGGTGCGCGATATTTGCACTTCTCTATCCAAACTGTGGAACCTTTCTTCTAGTTCCTTTCATTTTTCCCTCATTTACACAAATTTTCTTGTTAGTGCCTCCACTGACTACATTGTTATCTCCTCCTGCATTAATGTTGTGCCCTCTGTTTGTTTCTATGACATACTTTTCTTCTCTTCCTCCAACTGTAAAATCATCTAAGTTTCCTGTTCTTGGAGGGGTTCCAATTCCACTTGTCTCTCTTGCTTCTTTCTCTGCGTTCTTTTCAACTCTGTCTGTCGAGTCTTCATTTCTTCAGTGCCCTTCAAGTAGTCCATGATAGTCATTTTTTTAGGTCATTGCTTTAGCTCCTGTATGTCCGCGTTGATTCTCTCCTCTTGTTGGTCCCACTATTCTACTTTTTCATCCTCTTCTAGAATAGTCCATATTTGTGCGGTTTAGTTGAACAATTATTATACTTCCCTTTCTTTTTTCTCCATCTAAACTATCTGGAGTGAAGATTGTTGTTCTCTCTATTCTTATACCTCAGGAGGAGTCGTAGGATTGAAACTTTCTTTGAGATCCTTAATTTACTTCTTCTATATGTCGATTCTTTGTGAGATCATATTGATATGATCCTTTGCATTCCTCTTAGGTTCTTTCACATTGTCTAGGATGTGATCATAAACCTAGGTTAATCCCTTTTCTAGTTTATATGCACGTTATTTATCCTCCTCTTTCTTTGAGGTGAGTTGGTTGCATGTGATTTGTAACATTTCAGTGACTCCTCTACCCAAATCCAAGTTGGTTCTATCCACACGTTCCCTAGAGTGCACTTCCTGCATTACATTGACTTGGAGTCCATATAGTGCTTGATGGGTATTTGTTCCATGATAACTTCAAATTTATCCACATCCCCCATGGGTTTCTATGCAGTCTCATAATCCATTCTGATCATTTGGAGCGTGACTATAAAGGTGTCCTTCCTGGTACTACAATTTTTACTGTCTCCTCTCCTTTTTTCTGCGCAGGGGGTCGCTGTGTCTTTTCCTATTGTTGCGCTATGTCTTTTAGTACTTCTTGGCTCCATACTTGTTGTAGAGTTTCATGGATATCGATGAGATTGGCCATGATATCTTCTATTTGTGCCTTTTTAATACAAAACACTTCTTCCCCCCTGTATTAGACCTTTTCCTCTACTAACTCTACATCATCCTCTGTCAGGTTGATGACTCGGTCTTTCGTGGTGCATTTCCNTCGATGAGATTGGCCATGATATCTTCTATTTGTGCCTTTTTAATACAAAACACTTCTTCCCCCCTGTATTAGACCTTTTCCTCTACTAACTCTACATCATCCTCTGTCAGGTTGATGACTCGGTCTTTCGTGGTGCATTTCCTCTATTTGCCCATCTCTTTTTTTTGCATTGTCTTATGTATTGTCTATGAGGTCCGCGCCCCATTTGTTGTACCCTGGAGCCTCTCTTATCCATCCTATGACTTATCCCACTTTATGCTCTGTCGTTGGTTTCCTATCCTTGTCATTCTTTGTGTCCTCGTTGGTATTTTTGGCACTGCCCTACTTCCAGACAGTTGATTTCGCGATGTAACCTTTATATTATTATCAATTGAGTTGTTTGCTCTCACTGAAGAACCTATTTCAACCTTGTCCTTGGGCTTGGAGGTCTATGTTGTGATTGGCCTTTTTTCTATTTTTTTTATTGGTAGCTTCCACTGCACAGGTCGGTATTTGACTATCCAGTCAACTTCTTTCTTAGTGACACAATATTGCATTTCTAGCCACGCCTTCTTTGGATCCCTTATGGCCTCAATCCACATGTGGTGCCTAGATTCCTTCAACCTAGATATCCCTTATGTCTCTTGTATTACTTACAAAGGTATGAGCCACACATTATCTATGCACTATTGTATCTCTTCCAACAACATTGAAAAAGTTGTGTTGTTTTCTTGTTGAGTTTTGTTATCCTTGGCCTACTAGAGGGATTCAGTTTCATGGATCTCGATGAGATTGGCCATGATATCTTCTATTTGTGCCTTTTTAATACAAAACACTTCTTCCCCCCTGTATTAGACCTTTTCCTCTACTAACTCTACATCATCCTCTGTCAGGTTGATGACTCGGTCTTTCGTGGTGCATTTCCTCTATTTGCCCATCTCTTTTTTTTTGCATTGTCTTATGTATTGTCTATGAGGTCCGCGCCCCATTTGTTGTACCCTAGAGCCTCTCTTATCCATCCTATGACTTATCCCACTTTATGCTCTGTCGTTGGTTTCCTATCCTTGTCATTCTTTGTGTCCTCGTTGGTATTTTTGGCACTGCCCTACTTCCAGACAGTTGATTTCACGATGTAACCTTTATATTATTATCAATTGAGTTGTTTGCTCTCACTGAAGAACCTATTTCAACCTTGTCCTTGGGCTTGGAGGTCTATGTTGTGATTGGCCTTTTTTCTATTTTTTTTATCGGTAGCTTCCTAATCAGACAGTTCCAGCTTGACTATCCAAATAACTTCTTTCTTAGTGACAGTCAATATTGCATTTCTAGCCACTTTGGATCCCTATCTCCAATCCATGTGGTGCCTATCCTCAAACTCCAGATATCCCCTATGTCCTTGTACTACTTTACAAAGGTATGTAGAGCCACATCATCTATGACCATTGTGCCCTTCCAACAACATTGAAAGTTGTTTTCTTGTTGAGTTTTGTTGTCCTTGGCCTTCCAAAGGGACTCATATTTGACCACATAGCATTGCTTCATATCCAAGAAATATGATAACTTTGTCTCCTACCACTGTACAAAAGCTATAATAATGATCATCCAAGAGTAATGGAACTCGGTTCCATTATCCCACACATCTCTACAATATATCAAAAATGGGTTCCACAAGTATGGTCCGTAGTTGAACATTATTCCTTTCACGCATTGCATGGATATTGCAATAACTCATCCTGGTACCCATAATAGTTATGCTAACTAATATGTGTTTTAATATGAAGGAATGAAAATAAGTGTGTATATTTAGTCAATATGTCCACTACCACATAAATACACCGATGCCCTCACACCTTTGTAATCATCCTGATGAAGTCCATGAGATGCTATCCCACTTCTTCTTCCTCCTGGAATCAACAACAGGTTGAAGCAGCTCTTAGGATATGTAAAATATGACTTATTATATTGGCAAGTCATTCATTCAATTACATGGTGAATTACATCCCTCTTGATACCCTTCTAGGAAAATATCTCCCTCACCTACATGTGGTTTTCACTACCCTCAGTTCCCCTAATAGTGGTAATCGCCAAGGTTTCCCCAAAATATTATCCTTGGAGTTTGTACCGAGGAACAAGATAGATCATATTTGTAGTAGATGACGTTCACCACCTTGTTCCTTTCATATTAGCCATTTCCTCCATCATCTCTCGTAGGACTAAAGGTATTCTTGGAGCATTCCACGAAGAGATTGGACTTCCAGTTTGTTGAGATCTCCCTCATGGAGAAATTCCATGTCTCCTGGATAAGGATTCAAAAACTATTTTGTTTTTCCCTCTACATACTCAATGTCAAAATCATATGCTTTGAACCTTACTAACCCATTTTTTCTACCTCTCACTCAGATGCCCCTACTCTAATAAATATCTCAAGATGTTATGGTCATTGCTAACCACAAAGTGTCCTCCCACCGTGATAGTATCTAAATTCCCACATTGTCTCTATGATGGAAAACATGTCCTTATCATAGATTGGATATAGATTCTATAGATCTCTTAGCTTTCTTATATCAAAAGCTATAGGGTGTTGGTTCTATATCATTAATTCTTCAATCCCCTCATTGGATGCATCACAATCCAAGACAAAGGGATGCGTGAAATTTGGGAGTTCTAATATTGGGAAAGTGCTCATCACCCCTTCATTTTGTCAAATTTTTCCACTTGTGCATCCCCCTAATCATAATAATCTCCCTTCCTTGGCGAAGTTCTATAAATGAGTTCTACCACCAGGAATCATTTCACAATGTTCTATAATGACCTGATATCCCAAGAATCCCTATGATATATGAGTGATATAGAAGGGACAATACAATATGGTGTGGAATCTTCTCCTGATGCACCTTACTCCCTCAACACCAAACTGGTCTCTAGATAGAGGATATATCCACAACCCACCCACACTTTGGCTCCTTCTGAAAAGTATTTTGTTTTATTTAGAATTTTATCTCCTCGTGAAAACAAAACTTTAGAAGAATTTGTTAGCTTTCTACCTAATATCTTTCTAATTTTTTATTGAGATTTGATACATCAATTTGAATTTGTTTGACAATTTGTTCCTTAAAAATGAAGGGAAAGATAATGAGTTATTTTTTTCCACAATAATGTATCCATTATTAAACTTTTGGTTTTGACAAACTAAATATACCGCTAACAATCTACAGAGACTCTATTTTTGATGACTATAGTTTTGAATCTAACTGATGAATATAATTTCTAGAATTTGTTTAAGTTGACCAATCTAAAAAAGTTACACATTTAAAACACATTATTCCTTCCACCATGTATCTATCTTAAGTTTTACTTAAAAGTAAAATCTAAAAATACCCTTTTGAAGAGAACAGTTGAAGGATTATGAATATAATTTTTTCATAATTTTCCAGTGTGTATTTTTGGAGGTATGGATTTTTCATTTCACGGAATCATAATCTCACCTAAAAATGCAGTGATTTTTTTTAAAAATTAAATAAAATTAGATAAAAATAATGAAAATGAAAACAAATTATACCCAATGAAAATAGATTCAATTTTTAAAATGTTGGTATCAATTATGAAACTAAATTCTTAGTATTTGCAGGAGTCTGCTACCTCCAAAGATGTAGTAAGATGGAGAGAATTTGCAGTTTCCTGCAAAGAGTCCCACTTTCAAGTTTTCGGCTGAAATATTCTTCCGGCTGAAAACTAGTTTTTAACAAGAAAATAATTCATCGAAAAACATTGTACATGAATTTCAAGGGTGTCATTAAATTTGACATGCCAATTTTTGGCAGAAAAAGGTTTCGACTGAAAAAATTCCTAGCAGCATTTTTTCGGCCGAAAAATTGCCGCTAAGAAATTTTGGAGACCCGATTGTCACGAAAGTGTTACCCAGCTTCATGATTTTACCCATGCATGAGATCCC
>SNQJ01S0196041.1:14900-36171 GCA_010110895.2 Picea sitchensis
ACATCAGGCCAAGTGTCTCACCATGGGGAGCACCAGTCCTTTTTGTTAAAAAGAATGACGAAACTCTAAGATTATGCATTGATTACAGACAATTAAACAAAATGATTGTTAAGAATAAATACCCCTTACCTAGAATCAATGATCTGTTCGATCAAGTAGGTGGGGAAAAGATTTTTTCTAAATTGGATTTAAGATCTGGTTATCACCAGGTTAGAAAAAAAGATGAAGAGATAAGTAAAACAACATTCAGAACGAGATACAGACACTACGAATTTGTTGTTATACCGTTTTGTCTCACTAACACACCAACAACATTTATGTGTTTAATGAACAACATTTTCAGTCAGTACTTGGATAAGTTTGTTTTGGTATTTATTGACGATCTCCTAGTGTATTCTAAAACATAAGAAGAACATGAAGAACATCTAAGGATAGTATTGAAAACTTTAAGGAAACACAAACTGTATGCTAAATTCGACAAATGTGACTTTTATCAAAATAAAATATAGTACCTAGGACATGTAATATCTGAATAAGGTATGTTGGCCCTTAACCAAGGTTTGGGAGATCCTTGGTCAAGTTTGACCTATTTTTGTATGTCGACAGCCTGTCGAAGGAGGAGCACAAGACGAAGAAGAGATTGCGGGATCTTGACTCCTTTTTGGGTCCTTTTTCGTATTTGGGATTATGTAACGGGTATGGGATGTCGACCCATGGGTTTACCCATGTTTAGGTCTATTTTATAAAGTATAAATAGATGTCGAGGAAATGTAAGAAAATGAGCAGTTATGAATGGCTAAGTGCTAGATCTATGTGATTGAAAGATTGTAAGTGCTCTGTGCATATTGTGTGAGACTTGCAGAGCTGAGTGCAAGTCATTGTAAGAGGTTGTGGAAGGTTGTGTGCTTAGATCCACTCGGAGAAGGAGGATCTAGCGAGCTACGCAGATCTCTTGTCCTATGCAGAGTAGGGTTTTAAGGCTCTGTGCATGTAACCTATTGAAGAAGATAATAAAGAAGAAGAATTGGTGGACATAGCCCTATGGTGGGGGTGAACCACGTATATGTTGTGCTGATCTACTTTGTGTAATGTATTGATGTGTTTATGTCTTTACTTGCTATGTGCTTTGATATAGATAGATAGATTTGTTTATGATTTGTGCTAATGATGTATATGGATGTTAGATATGACTTATATGAATGTGCTTAGTGCTTGAATCCACTAGATCTGATCCGTTCTGTCCTACTAAGTGCTGCTAGATGCTAGATTTGGTTGAACACTGCGTTGTACTGTGATTAGGGTTTAACTGTGTTTTAGCTAAGAACTGAATATTGATAAATATAACTGCTAAGTGATCTGTTAAGTGTTAGAATCACAGATCTATGTCCCAACAAAGGTTGCAAACATTTGAGTCCTACAACCACCCTTACCTCTACCTCGGGTGAGACTTATTTGCTTCGCAGGTGTTTCCAAAAGGGTCGGTAGTTAGGGTTTTGTTGGTGCACTATTGTAGCATTGAACCCTGGGTCTGTCCCTGTGACAACAAATGGTTCTGTTGCCGAGACCTGAAACTGTGATTGCTGGGAACTAAGGAAAAATAAGTTTTTTGCGAAGATCTGACCTGAAAGTGTGATTGTTGGGAACTGAGGAAAAAAAAGCTTTGTGCGGAGATTTGAATTGAAACTATGAAAGATCTGTGCATAGATTTGTCACTCTAGTGTGCAGTATTTTACATGATCTGTGAATCTCTGTGCTAAGAAAAGAATCCTGATCTGAAGAAAAGAGGTAAGATCTATAAGCTCTGTGCTCTAATAGAGGTAAGAATAGTAAAAATTTTTAGATTTGGAATCTTTGTGCTCTGCTGAAGATAAGATTAGTGGAAATTTTTGTTTCTAAATTATGGATCTAGGTATGTTTGATAATATTTTTCCTAGCTTGAAAACTAGGGCACTAATAGATGAAAGAATATTTGGTATGAGTAGATTTGATAAGAATAGTGAAAGATATGTTATACCTATGCATAGAGAGAATGTTTGGACTAACAAATGGATGCAGGATCCTAATTTTTTTTTTTGCAGCTTAGCTACCATGATCCTAGTGCGCAGTACAGGAAAGTTTGGGGATCATTTAAGAGAAAGAGAGGATTAACCCTTTGTTATAGTTGCAAAAAACCAAGACATCTTGCTAATGAATGCCATGGAAGAAGACCTAGTTGTCTTTGTTGCAAAGATATGGACCATGAAGTATTGGATTTCCCTAGAATGATTGATAAGCTTGAAGAAATGAACATGAAACAAGAAAACCCTAAGGTAGATCCAGAAATGGAAGAACCCCAGAAAGAATCAGAGAAAGTGTTGCTACAGATGAAAGAAACCCTGAATGATCACCAACATGTCAGTTTATCAGAGATCTTCAAAGAAAAAGAATGACTTGAAGAAAGAATATGAGACTTCGACATTGATTGTGTTCTATATGAGGAAACATAGGTGAATATCATGAAAAAAATAAATTGGGAACTTTTAGGGAAACCTGCTATGATTCCTTCATTAGGAGGAATAGGAATATTCAAAGGAAAGCTAATAAACCTATGTGGAAAGCTCACCCAGATTTCTATGAATGCCAATGGAACTTCGACAGAGGAAGATTTTGAGATTATTAAATTTATTGATAATAGCGCCCAATTTACCATGTGACTAGGAAAACCTTGGATTGAAAGAGATCAGGCCAGAAAGAAAGAAGAAGAAGAATTTTTAGAGAAGAAGAAGAAAGAGTTAAGAGATTTTATGAATAGAAGGATCGCACACTTGATTGAAGAACGGGAGAACAAATCAAATCTATTTAACACCAGAGACCCATATGTCGAAGTTGCAAGAACACTAGAAGACCCACAGAAGATTGAAGTACCTATTCCAGCTAAAGAAGAAGTATCACCCTCGAGTCTTAGGAAAGAATCTCAACAACGTGAAGTAACTATGCCAAAAGAAAATAAGAATTAGAATGGAAAAAATCATACCAAGATGAAGCTCACTGGGAAGAAAGCTAGAAAACTAAGTAAGAAGAGAGATAAGATCGTCAAGTTACAGAAGGTTCCAGAGGGAACTTTGCAGAAGGAAAATTTGCAAAATTGGAGCTTCATTGGGATAACAGAACAACGTCACATGGCACTTCGCCATGGAAAAGAAATAGAGCCATTGGGAATAATATAACCGTTCGACTGACCCTCCGAATGGGTTTAAAGGAATTTATGGTTTGCCACTAGACCATTGAACCGTGCCGTAATGGAAAAGAACAGAGTTAATGAAGGCTTCTTGGCCGTTGCAAGAAATTCATTGCCAAGTTATCTATTTATCCTGTTGCGCCATGCACCAAGATTTTTTTTGCTAAATATGAATCTGAGCCCATAGACTTATTGATTTTACATAGTGATCATTGCGCTATTTCCCTCTATCCCATTACAGTGTCTAATTTACTCCTCGAACTCAAGATTTTCAACCATGAGCGTGTATGTCGAATGTGTACAGCGCTGCAGAGAAATTTGTCGAAGAAGTTATGATTGACCTCATGAATGAAAGAGTCATGTTGATGTCTGCAGGTATACAAGCTTCATCGACAAGAACGGTGCAACCCTTGTTGTCGACTGCTCGCGGATCGAGGCCATCCCGACCAACAATAGAGAAGAGAACCAAGCACATAGATGACCTAGCCAACACGAAGTTTATTCCATCCATATTTCTCAATTACGTCCCACCTCTGGTTGGCATGGTGAATCATGATAGTGTGCCACGATATTTCAAGTACACCATAGTCACCGCGTACCTCCCGAACGGGATACGTGCAGTTAGAGCAGAGCAAGATAAGATCATAGCATTGAAGTTCAACAACTTCAACCTTGGAGATCACAAGATATATGGTATGATAACCCCATAGAAGTACCTAACTAGAAAAAAAGGGAAGAACTCGAAGATCATCCCTCAATCAGGGACAATGAACCTCACGTAGTCCACCCTGCTGAATGTTATGAAGATCCCACACTTCAGAAGACACCAGGAAGTCAACGCCTGTGTCAAGCTTCTACTATCATGTTACCATGGAGGCTACTCATGGCTGCACCACTGCATTATAGTTGACCCAACGCTAATCCATAGGATTACATGCTTAAGTATGCAAGGACCCGACCCGAAGGAATTTTATCTAGGAAAAGCCGCAGATCGCGCACTAGCACATAAGATCAAGGATACATATGGCGACGTTGAGAAGGGAACAAGAGGCTACAAGGTAGATTCCATCCAGAGTGGCACATTGCACCTAGCATGTCAATTGATAGCTAGAAAATTAGTAAGGAAGATCCAACCTATGCAAGTCACCATATTTATCGTTGACCTCATAGGGAAGTGTGCAGAAGGCCTATAGATGAACTCGGCAAAGTACCTAGTTAACCAATTGGAACTAGATTGTCGAGAAGCTTAGGATTAGGGTTATGAATTTCATTTTAGCTGGCTCCTGGTCCTCATTGCATTTGTTGCCTGGGAGATGCTGGAAGGAGTGACCTTCCCTGACATAGAGCGATTTGAACCGCTTGTTGTGAATTTCGCTACCCTGTGGTATTCAACTGATATGAACAAACAGTGGTAGTCGAATGTTGTGTTCCATACATACTACCTCCAGCTAAAGAGATCCATTGAAGCTGAGCCTCGCATGACCCCAAACACCTTACAAAGGTTCCGACCACTAATGAAGTTCAACATAGATCGACACTTTATCTACATTAAAGTGTGAACAAATGAACATAAAGAGAAGCTCCATTCATATTACAAACTCACATAAGAATACCTTGAGGAGATCACAAAGGAATGGTCCACTGACCTCCTTATCCCCACCAACCCCGTAGAGATATGCGATATTGACAACCTATAAGACACTCATCAAGAACATAATACACCTGGAACCAGCAGGCAGAAGAAGACTGAGGAGGTCCAAAAATTAAGCAACACCTTAGGGAAGACTTCTTCCATGTCACCTGACCGAGGGGGTGGTGATGAAGTAGAAGCTGAAAAGAGACCAAGTGAAGTCACACCGCCCAGATATGAGGTTGACCCCTTGAATAAGAGGAAGGTTTCCCCCTAGAAACCTTCTTCCCAGAAGAAATCGAAAGCCACCATGACCAAGATGTAGACTGTCCTCACCTCTGATGAATTTGACTTCATCATAGTAGCCCTGAACGATGCTTCACTGAAGATAGCATAGAAACAAGGAGCGAAGCAAGAAGAAATGTATGATAGTATTGAAGTTGAACTCCGAGGGGTACAACAGGCTCTTCAGTCCATCCATGCATTCTTCACTATGCCTCTACCATCGGGAGAACCAGAGTTGGGAGATGAGCTAGTCCAACTCCACCAACTAGCTAATACAGATGAAGCTCACCTTCGACGAGCATAAGAGGAAACATAACAAGCCTCCCAGAATTTGGCACAAGTACAAGGAGTACTTGAAGAAAAATGTCGATCTACAAAACATGAAAATATTTCTCTCCAAGCAAAGTTCAATGAAGAAAAAGTACAGATACAACAAGGAAAATAACAATTTCTCGCGATGAAACTCTGAGTGAAAGAAGCGGTCAACAGAGAACTTCGCTCTGTGATAGTCTTAGAAATAAAGGAAAAGGATCAATTCATGTAGAAAGTAGAGCATCTCACATAAGTTATCCAACAGCTACAACAACACATAGAATACTTAGAGCTCCGCGCAGTGCCCGAGACTCCACAAGATGTAAGGGATCAAAGAGAAGCAACTGCTTGAAGCCCAGTTGAGAGAATAAAATCCATTTCTATGGAATGTAAGAAGCTTACTGATCACAATGACCATACCTATGAGGAACTCACTGAGAACCCAGAACTGAAGGCACTAGATTCACATCTCCAAGAGGTGAAGTATCAAGCCGAAATGATACAAGCGTAGTTGAAGCCCCTGTCAACTATGGAAAGAATGAAGCGCTCCCAAGAGCAACGCATCACCCAACATCATATCCACACTATCCAGAGCAGAGTTATGGAGGTAAATCAGAGGCTCCAACCTATACAAGATAAGGCTTACCAATTTTTCATAGAGGTTGAAGGCCGAGGAGCAAAACTAGATCAGGTTGTCACTACAGCTGAACAACGCCTGGAGGGACCAGTCAATGACGCAGTCATCCAAGAGTTCATTGAATAGGATTTTGTAGCAAAGCAGCAAGTCGAAGAATATTGAGCCAAGATCGAGGCTTTCGAATAAGAACTACCTAGATCAAAGTGACTCGGGACGAGTCACAGGTGAGTCTTGGGTACCTGTTGGCCCTTGACCAAGTTTTGGGAGATCCTTGGTCAAGTTTGACCTATTTTTGGACGTCGACAACCTATCGAATGAGGAGCGCAAGATGAAGTAGATATTGCAGGATCTTGGCCTCTTTTTGGGTCCCTTTCAGGATTTGGGATTACATAACGGGTATGGGATGTCGACCCATGGGTTTACCCATGTTTAGGCCTATTTTGTAAAGTATAAATATATGTCTAGGCAATGTAAGAAAATGAGCAGTTACGAATGGCTAAGTGTTAGATGTATGTGATTGAAGGATTGTAAGTGCTCTGTGCATACTGTGTGAGACTTGCAGAGCTAAGTGCAAGTCAATGTAAGAGGTTATGGAAGGCTGCGTGCTTAGATCCATTCGGGGAAGGAGGATCTAGCGAGCTGCGCAGATCTCCTGTGCTATGCGGAGTAGGGTTTTGAGGCTCTGTGCATGTAACCTATTGAAGAAGAAGATTTGGTGGACGTAGCCCCGGGGTGGGGGTGAACCACGTATATGTTGTGTTTCTCTGCTTTTTGCAATGTGTTGATGTGTTTATGTCTTTACTTTCTAAGTGATTTGATATAGATAGATAGATCTGTTTATGATTTATACTAATGATGTATATGGATGTTAGATATGAATTATATGAATGTGATTAGTACTTGAATCTGCTAGATCTATTTGTTTCGTCATGCTAAGTGCTACTAGATGCTAGATTTGTTTGACCACTGCGATGTACTGTGATTAGGGTTTAACTGTGTTGTAACTAAGAACTGAATATTGATAAATATAACTGCTAAGTGCTCTGTTAAGTGTTAGAATCACATATCTGTGTCCCAGCTAAGGTTGTAGACATTTAAGTACTGCAACCACCCCTGCCTCTACCTTGGGTGAGACTTCATCTGCTTCGCAGGTGTTGCCGAAAGGGTCGGTAGTTAGGGTTTTGTTGGTGCATTGTTGTAGCATTGAACCTTGGGTCTGACCCTATGCCAACAAGTTATTGCAGTCAACCCAGAGAAAATAAGAGCCATCATGGAATGGCATATCCCTAAGGATGTAGCGGACATCTGATCATTCATGGGAATCACTGGATACTACCGCAGATTTATAGAGGGGTTCTCTAAGATTGCATACCCTATCACATATTTACAAAATAAGGGAACCAAGTTTAATTCGTCACAAAAATGTCAAGACAGTTTTAATAAATTAAAATAATTGTTAACAACCGCACCCATTTTAAGGGTAGCAGACTCAGATAAAGACTTCACAGTCTATGTGGATGCGAGAAAAGAAGGTTTGGGAAGTGTACTAACTCAAGAAGGGAACATTATTTGTTACAAGTCCCAAAAACTAAAAGAGAACGAATGAAACTATGTCACTCACGACTTAGAGTTAACAACTATCATCCATGTATTAAAGATGTGGCGACACTATATAATGGGCATAAAAGTTCTATTTTTGACTGATAACAATGGTGTGAAATTTTTGTTTAGTCAACCAGACCTTAACGCAAGTCAAGCAAGATGGCTGGCCTTCTTGAGAAAATTCGACTTCGAGGTAAGACACATCAAGGGTAAGGAAAAAAAAGTGGTAGATGCTTTAAAGAGAAGAATTCATGGGATGTTTGAGATGAACCTGAGCAGGGATGAAAGCGACATTGAGCAAAGGATAAAGGCTGCAAGTAAAATGATGAAAATTACATTA
The DNA here is from genome assembly GCA_010110895.2 of Picea sitchensis. Classification (NCBI taxonomy): domain Eukaryota; kingdom Viridiplantae; phylum Streptophyta; class Pinopsida; order Pinales; family Pinaceae; genus Picea; species Picea sitchensis. The sequence continues at coordinate 22,924 of SNQJ01S0196041.1, forward strand.
AAACAATGGCATATTTACAAAATAATGTAGAAAATTTAGACAAAACAAATTTGAGTTTGGATAGAAATGGTCTACTAAGATTCAATTTTTTTTTATAAATACTAGATTCTGTTGAATTAAAGTTAACATTTCTGGACGAAGTACACAAGAAACCAAATTCTGGTCATCCGGGATACCAGAAAACGATAACAACACTAAGGAAGTTATTTTATTGGCCTAATATGAAAGGCGAGACAACATAGTACTTATCTAAGTGCCAATATTGTCAATAGGTGAAAGATGAACACCAGCACCCAACCGGCCTGTTGCATCCTCTGCCTGTGCTGAAATGGAAATGGGAAACTATATCACTGGATTTTATCACTTGTTTGCCTAGAACTCAAAAATAGAATGATTCAATTATGGTAGTAATTTATAAGATTAGCAAGTCTGCACACTTCATTCCTGTAAAATCTATGTATAAAGATATTAACATCGTTGAAATATTCATGAAAGAATTTTTTAGATTGCATGGTATTCCTAAAATGGTGATTTTGGATAGAGACGTAAAATTTACATCTACGTTTTGGAAAGAATTGTTTGAAGGTAACTTGAATTTCAACACAAACTACCATCCACAAATGTATGGTCAGACTGAACAAACAAACCAAATCATGGAAGATATGTTACAAATGTACATAAGGATGAAGCCAAGTAAGTGGGAAGACTACCTACACTTGGCAGAATTTGCATACAATAATGGTTACCAGACATCGGCTAAGATGAGCCCCTTTGAAGTACTGTACGACAAAAAGTGTACAACTTCGATTAGTTGGGATAACCCAGTTGACAAACTCATGGTGGGACCATAAATTCTCTAGGAAATGGAGAATACGGTAAGAAAAGTACAACATGATTTAAAGGAGGCATAGGACAAACAAAAAAGTTATGCGGACCTGAAAAGAAGACACCAGGAATTTCAAGTTGGAGACCATGTTTATTTAAAATTCAAAGCCATAAGAAGTTCACTAAATCTAGGAAATTGTTTTAAGTTGGTGCCCAAGTTTTGTGGTTCTTTCAAGATCTTATCTCGAATTGGACCCGTGGCATATCAACTTGCACTTCCTGCAAATCTGAAAATTCATAATGTATTTCATGTTTCTTTGTTAAAATATTATGTTCATGATCCTACTCACACGATTGATTGGAACATGGTGCAGGTGGAACCAGAAGGCGAGTTCTGAGTGGAACCTCTAGGAATTTTGGACAAGAGAGAAATAACACTATGGAACAGAGTCGTCTCCCAGGTAAAAGTGCAATGGAAACAATTTAGTCGTAAGGAGGTCACTTGGGAATTGGAGGAAGATTTGCAGAAATCTTATCCAACCCTATTCCTAGAAATGAATGAACACTGAGGAAAGTGTTGTACTAAAGGGGGAAAGGATTTAATATCCCCAAAAATAAATTATTATTGAAGTCTGAAAATACTTAGGAATTTATTTCTGTTTTTGGTAAATTCAAAATTGGAAAATTATTGCCATTTATGGCAATTCCAAATTTGGAATTTAGTTAATGGTAATTTATTATTATGACTATTGGGCAAAGATTTGATTTGCCCAACCAACTCTTTGACTATGACACTTGTAAGAAACAAATATTTTTATATTTATTGTTGAGAGACAAGTGGAACAACCATGTTGAAATCAGCTGATCCTGACTCCATGAGAGGGGAACAGGCTTGAACTACCTCAGGGATGAATTTTACAAGTGGCAAATCAAGAATTTGGCCATTGGCATCTCCTGAAAATCATGGATTTGTAAAGATGTGAAAATTCCCAAGGGAAAAATGCCTAGGCATAAGATTCTTTTGCGTATATATCATATGGGAGGAGGCGGGATGCTACCTAGTATGCTGAGGAAAAGATAGACTTGTTGTTATATGCACTATTTCTGAGTGCAAGGCATGGAAAATTTGAGATTAGGGAAAAGACTGACACTTGCTGTTATGAGCACTATTTTCTGAGTGTGAGGCAAGGAGAATTGGGATCTGACAGAGGACTATAGCAGAAGAGGAGTTTCAAGGTTCGCCCTCATGGATTCATGGTTAGGCTAGGGGGTGAACGGAATAAGTAGTTTGGCTATTTTGTTCTATGGTTGGGTGGAACTTGGTTGTTCCATTTGTTGTCCCAACAATTTTTTCAGATATGTTCTTCTACTCTTCCCTAGTTGAATGTTCTGTTGATTAATAATTGGTAGAATGCATTTACTTAGTTCTGGTTAAATGTTCTATTGATGAATGACTCATAGAATACATCTACTTGTTGGGTAGAAGGAAATGAATTATTGAATAATCCTTTAAAGTTGAATTTATGCATTGAGTAGAGCCAAGAAAGACTGTTGTATGTGCTAACTGTTGATAAATGTATGGAAGTTTCCTGAGTAGATCTAAGAAAACTGTTGTGTGTATTGTTGTTGACGAAAGTGTGAAATTTTTCCTATTCCCGTGATATAATCTATGGTCTACAATAGAAAACGATTGTTAGATCGATCTGTGGTTGATATTAAGGATGTTTAAATTGTACAATTACCAAGAGAATTTTTGAGTGAATATTAGAATAGAAATATATATGTATGTATATATGTATATATGTTGTTATCTATACAGATTTTCTGAGATACATGAACATATATTAAACGAAAAACTATTTCTCGACTATTGCAAGTAATTTCCTTTTAGCCGAATGTATTAAATATAGAAAAAGGTTACTATTCTCTTCTTTTGATAATCTCAGGAGAAAATGTCCAAGGATTTAACTACGTAAACCTGTTACCTATTACAGAGTCGGTCCAATATTTAAATGAATCATCAAACTCTACATAACACTTGCGATCATAACTATTATTTAGGGAAATCGTCTCCAGTAAGGGTTTCCCCTCTATCCTTTTCATTAAGGATTGAAGATAAATTTAACCAGCTATTTATAGGAGCTTGGCATAAAAAATACCACGATAATAGGGTTCTAGGGTAGATCTGTATCATTTTCAACAGAATCTAGGTTTATGTTTATTAACGCTGCAAGTTGGAACCCGAGTACCCTTTCGCGCAATATGCTATCCTAGATATGGATACTGCGAAGGTTAAAGTCCTGCAAAGAAATGGAGAAATTTAATTTTTGATAAGATGGATTTCAATAGAAGTTAAAACTTGAAGATAGAATAATTTCTTGAATGAATCTCGTCCCTTAATAAAAACTATAACATTAATGTCATTTGGATTTGACTTGATCTATCACTAGATCTAAGTTCGTGACTTGATCGCAGTGGTCGATCAGAGGAAGATTGTGGGCCATAGATCTAGTATTATCGAGAGTTTGCAACTCGGACAACCAAAGACAAGAGTTCTGGAAACTCACGAAACCTAAGTTTGCGATTTGATCTAAGTTGTAGATCGAAGGAAGATCGTGGCCGTAGATATAGTCTTATTGGGAGTTCGTAACTCAAAAATCTAAAGATGAGATTTATGGAAACTCGCGAAACCCAATTTCATGATTTGATCTGAGTCATCGATCGAAGGAAGATCGTTGGCCGTAGATCTAGTCTTATCGGGACTTCGCAAATCGGACAACCAAAGGTATGAGTTCTGGAAACTCAGGAAACCCGAGTTCATGATTTGATCTAAGTCGTCGATAGGAGGAAGATCATGGGCCATAGATATAATCTCATCGGGAGTTATCGTCTCCGGAAAATAGAGGTAAGAGTTCTAGAAACTTGCGAAAACCCGAGCTCGCGATTTGATCTGAGTTGTTGGATCGAGGAGGGATATGGACCGTAAGATCCAGTAGGTCTTCGTCCATTGTCGAGAGGGAAAGTAGCGAGAGATCAACATTTCACTTATTTTAAGATTGGGATAAGCTCGAGGTAAAGGTTGTGAGAACTCATGAGTTCTGAGTTCACTCACAGCCGTCGATCAAAGGAATATCGTGGATCATAGATCTATATCTATTGGGAGTTCACAACTCGAGAAACTAGAGGTCAGAGTTCTGGGAACTCGCGAAACCCGAGTTCGCAACTTGATCTGAGTCGTTGGATCAAGGAAAGGTCTGGGTCGTTAGATCCAGTGGATTTGCAAGAAGGTTAAGGTCAAGAGTCTTTCAACATCCAAAATCTCAGGAGAGATCGTAGCTGTCAGATCTGAAGGAGTGTGAGCTGTTGATTTGGCACTCTAAAATATCRAGAAATTGGGAATCGGAAGTGCGAAGGAGGGAGTTGTTCCAAAGTCCTGATATGCAAAATTATGATTTGCTAGATAGGGATTTGGGCCGTCAGATCATAAAKAAATCAGGACCGTTGATCTAAGATAGTTGAAATCATGAGTTCCCGATACGCGAAATCCCGACACACTTGAAGGTAAGCCCCAGGGTTTGGTTGGAGGTCATATCGATGGAAGTTAAGGAATGGAAATAGCAAGCGCTAGGCCCCTGTCGGGATTTTGGAGGTCGAGAGAGTCGGGGAGACTGACATGCAAAGTCCTGATATGCGAAATCACAAAACGCCTTTTGGCTAGGTGAGTGATCACAGCCGTGGTCACGTAAGGAAAGGGTGTATCTAGAGAAGATCTAGCACTCTTCATGCGTTGTTTTTTAAAAATGTTCAAGAGGGGGCCCACGGGTTCTATATGACCTGTGCCTTTGGAGAAAGGGCCTGTGTATTACTTAAGCAACTATTATAAAGCCACCCTTATTTTCTTAAGTTTGCGATAGATGCATTGAACCTTATTTTAAGTATGCAATATATGATTTAAACTCAAATTTGTTTAAGAGCTGTATGATATGGGTATTGTCTATGCATAAAGATTTTTGTAATTTGAGTGGGGTTCTTCCTCTGTAATCTAACATTAACACACACACACACACACACACACATATATATATACATGTATATAAACAATCATAATGTTAGTGGGGATTTACTAACCTTTATGCTTATATTATATATGTTAGTAAACTGAAAGGGTGGGGAATAACGAAGTTACCCTTGAACTTTATGCATATGATTATTGTGCAACGGGAAAAACTCAGGTATAAAATCAGTTATAATGACAGTTAATTGTAGCAGTAACTGGAAACCAAAAACCTTGAGAAAAGTATTAGTGACGACAACTACCTACATATAATAACATTGTCTTTCGAGATAAGTTTGTTCGAAGAGAAATATATTTATTGTCCCTAAGATTTTTTTTTTTTATTTGGTAAATTTGGGGAACATTACAGGACCCTTCGGAGAAAAGGCAAGGAGGAGAACACCCGAAGAGCTGGGAGGCAAATCAATCCTAGCCATCCATTGGGATAGGGCACGTGGCGTTATATTAGTGCTTTTCTTAATTTCAAATCGAGAAATACATAATTTAGAGAGGTGAAAACTTGTGAAGTTTGAAATCACAAGCTCATCAGGGTCATCGATATTGAGAAGTAGCAAGGACCGTTGATCCTCACACCAGTTATATTTGTGGTTCGTAGTTCAGAAGATTTGGAGACGACTGTAGTAGAAGTAATCGAAACCTAAAGTTTGGAGTGCTTAAGAGATTAAAGCATCGGGTCATAGCCCAAGGTCACATTGGAGAGAGGCAAAGGACACATGGCACTCATCTGCTACTCCACGTTCACTCAACGTCTTTCCTAATCACATCAAGTGGTCTCTCCCTGGTTATTAGGCCTTGTTTCGATCCCAAGGAGATATCAGTTAATGGAAAAAGGCCAGTAGTTGAAACCTTGACTCACTCCATAAATAGAAGGCATGGAAGCCTTTTCAGAAGGGTCAAAACTGTTAGCCCGAGGAAGATTCACGCACAACCCAACAAAGGATGTACACAGCTGGAAATCTTTAGACAAGACGACTAGATAAATTCACGCTTATAGTAGTTGTAAATAGGTTTGAGTATAAAGAGCTCATGGTAAGAATTTATTAAGGTCATCAACTGGCTGAGTAGAGATCCCTATCTTGTAATATTTTGATACCATAATTGTTCTCAGGTTATGTATCAAACTTGAGATTTTCGCATTAATAGAAGTCAGTTTCTTTCATCTCTTTTTTTAAACTGTGATGAAACACTTGGGCATGGAGTATCCAGTCGAGGGTTGTGATTCTATTGTAATGTAGGTTTGATTGTAGTAGTACTATGACCAGTTTTAGTCATCATCCTTGTTATCTTATTTCCCCTTATGCTGAAAGGCTCGGGCATGGAGGATCCAATTGAGTTTTTGTAGTTGCATTGTGATGTAGTTTTGATCATTATGTTGTTGTGACATATTTCAACGTCTGAAACTCAAGTTCAAGAGTGCTCTTGAGCCTAAGATTTTCTTCACCAAGCTTCTTGAAAGTTGGATTCCCATGGAAAACTTGTCCATTTTTCTTACTAAGTCTTCCTTTTTCCCATCCTTAAACTCAAATCATTGACTGAAGTTAATGAGGACCTCACTTCCATGTGCATTTCTTGTATAGTTTCTGTGATTAAAATCATTCTTGTATTGAGTTTTGTCCATTTAACCTCCATTCATAAAATCAACATCTACCAAACGTTCTGATGGGTATTGGGCTTATCCTGTTGCAATATGAGGGTGAATCTCAGTGCTAACATTCGTGGAGCCATTGTCGGTGAACGAATTGAAGACATTTTCCTGGGATTGAACGACAAAAAAATTCTGATTCTAAAGGTGCATCAGAATTCAGTACCTTGAAGATTGTGACTTGCACCTGGCGACTCCACTATTTCATTTGTGGCTCCTAAAGGTAGACACACGAGGTCTACTCCACAACTTCTTCTAGAAACACCTGAATTTGACCCAGATAAGATTATCAAGAAAGGAACTGCCTCTCAATAAGGACTTTCAGCTGTTGTACCAGGTGACTCTGGTGATTTACATGATTCTTCTTTTAAAACTCCAATAGATGTATCTAATTCTCGTTTTATATCATCTGCTAGAGTTTCCAGAAGTTTAAATTTTGGAAGATTTCCTGCTGAACTTCCCCCTTATAGTATTCAATTGGAAGGATAAAGTTTTGAAACTCTTATATCCCCTGAGATTGTCAAGTGGTTCTAACCCAGAAGATTATAAGTTTGTCCCACTTTGGATTTTCCTACTCCTCCTATCATAGTCACTGAATCTAAAGAGGGGGAAAATTCTTTTTTCCTTGAACCCCATATCACTCTCCCCCAACACTCAATTGTTTCCCTTCTCCCCTAGAAACATAGTTACAGTCTCACCCATCCAAATTCCATCTCCCCCTGGTTCTCCTACATTTCACATACCAATGGAAGGTGCTAATCCTCATAGAAACAGGGTGGATTCCATAGTGGCTGCTAGGTACACCCCTCTTGTTTTAACTCAGCCTATGAATCCCCTCCCAGTTGGAGACTACCTTAAGTACATGCCCAAGTTTACAGGAGAGGAAGACATAACTTCCAAAGAACACCTTTCATCCTTTTACAGTTATGCAGATAATCTTAATATTGAAAATGAAGATTTTTGTTTGAGAGTTTTTGTATAAAGCCTTAATGGTGAGGCTAGAAAATGGTTCAAGGGCTTGAATCCTGGATCTATCGATGGGATTGAAGCTCTAGATGATGCGTTTTTTAGACATTGGGGGGATAAAAAAGACTTCCTTTATTATATTGTAGAGTTTGGATCTCTTAAGAGAGAAGAAGGGGAGTCTGTTTCATACTTATCCAAGAGATTTAATAAGATGTATAATAAGATCCCCACTAAGATTAAGCTGACTAAAACCTCTGCCAAGATCACTTATGCTAGTGCTTTTGACCCTGAGTTTTGCCTCCCGTTGAGAGAAAGAAGAGCTACCTCCTTGGATCATATGCAAGATGCAACCCTTGAAGTAGAATCTAATATGCTAGCAGTTGAAAAACTTAGGAATAAGGTTGATAGAGGAAAAATAAAAGGTAGGAATGAAGCTTCAACCTCAGGTTCCTCTGCTTCCCACCCCCAAGTTGATGAGTTAACAAAAATGGTAAAATCACTTTCTGCAGAAATGGAGAAATTGAAATTTGAAGGGAAATAGGGCTATAGGAACCCCCAAAATATTGACAATAGGGGTAATATCAGGAGACCAAATAATACCCCTCATATCATCCAAAGAGATCAAAGGAATAGGGATAGGGATGATAAAAAAATCCAAGCCCCTCTCCAAAATAACCTATTCACTAATGAGGAAGGAGAGGAAGGAGAAATTGATCCTAAAATTCATTGTCTTGGTGACACCTCTTCATCCCCTCATTTAAATCAGTCTGCATATGAAGATTCCCTCATGGATAGCCAACTAAATGAGATGAGCGAATGGGAAATAACTAGTGGCAATCCCAATAGATATAACCTCAAGTCCAAAAGGAAAGGGGGAAATCATGACAATCCTAAGAAGCCTACTGTGAAAAATTATCCTGTTAAGGAGGTGGAAGGTAACAACAAAGAAAAAGAGGCTCATAACCCCCAAGAGGTGGTTAATATCCCTATCCCAGAAGTAAAGGAGATTATGAAGCCTTCCTCTTCTTTTAGCTTCGAAAATGAGATTCAAAAGATTAAAATTCTTGTACCTTTATTGGAGCTAGTTAAGCATGAGGATTTCAAAAGGTATCTCTCCAAAGTGCTATAGCCCGATCCTTCATATCATTACACAGATTCAATCAACTTGCAAGATGAAAATCCTACTATCATACTAGGACCTTTGGTGAAAGATAGAGATCACTCCTCCCCTCCTTTGTTGCACAACTGCTTGATGGATTCAAGGGCATCTCACAATCTCATGCATAAGATTGTCATGGAGAATCTTGGGTTGGAGGTTATAAAGAATTATCATGACCTGTACTCATTTAATTCTAGGAAGGTGAATTGCCTCAGGGTTATCAAATACTTGGTTGTTTCCTTTTTCTAGTTGCCAATGAAGAGTGTAGTCATGGAAATTGTGGTGGATAATGTTCCCACTAATTTTGGGATGCTCCTATCTAGATATTGGATAAAAAGACTGGGGGAAACCTTGCAGATGGATATTTCATATGCCTTTATTCCTGTGTTTGGAGGTGAACAAAAAAGGCTTTATAGGTAAGCGTAGCTTGCTTACATAATCAATGATGAAGCGAATCCGACCAACCACACCATTTTTACAATAGACACTGATATGGGAACCAATAGGTTACAAATCACTGATGGCCCTCAAGCACCTATTAAATAAAAAAGAAACCTGTCACCTCTTGTGAAGACCCTCCTTCCAATGTCTCTTCTTGGAATTTTGTTTTTTACGGAGCCTCTTCCAGGGAAAGCACCGGGGCTGGGGTAGTTTTCATTTCCCTGACACAAGAGACCATATCTATGTCTTTTAAGCTTGAATTTGAAACGATGAACATTGTGGCTAAATATGAGGCTCTTGTGTTAGGTTTGAGAGATGCCAAATACATGAAGAATGAAGAGCTAGCAATATTTGGATATGCTGAGTTAATTGTACATCAGGTCAGAAATTTGTATCAGGCTAAGCACCCCAGGTCAAAGGCCTACAGAAACGAAGTCTGTGATCTTGTTGACAGTTTCTTCTCGGATTTTAATACCTCATTTTTTCCAAGAGAGGAGAACTCTATGGAAGATTCATTGGCTGTATTAGTAAGTAATTTCAGAGTCCCTTTGCCCCCAAAGCTCAAATACAAGGTGGAAGTAAAATATAGACCCTTTATTCTTGACAATGTCAAACATTGGAAATTTTTTGAGGATGATATTGAAAAGAAAAGATTTCTTGAAACTGTAGATGAATTTTCTGATTTGCATTGATCAGGATCAAGATACTGAAGAAATCCCTCATGATGATGCTTTTCTAAATAAAATTGTTGACCATCATATTTTTCAGTTGCCGAGTAACCATATTCCAAAGGGGCTTGTCCCTTTGGAGAGATTGTTTGACAAAAATGATGTCGCCATAAAGGTTAAAGGTTCAACTAAAGAGGCTGATGTGACTGGATGAAATTTAGGAACAAAGGAGGATACCGGGTATGTCAAATTGTCTAGCATTCTGTCAAAGGAGAAAAGGGTCAAGTATGTCAAGATTTTGAGGGAGATTGCTGATGTTTTTTCTTGGAAATATGAATACTTAAGAACATATGACAAAAACATCATGGAACACAAAATACATTTTAAAGAAGAGGCCAAACCTTTCAGGCAAAAGCTCAGACAAATAAACCCCATGTTGTTTCCTATTATGGAAAGGGAAGTAAAGAAGTTGTTGGATGCCTAGATAATCATCTCCTTGAGGTTTTCAGAGTGGGTGGCTAATTTGGTCCCTGTGAGGAAGAAGAAAGGAGAAATTAGATTATATGTAGACTTCATAAATTTTAAAAGGATCTCCAAAAAGGAAAACTACCCCTTGTCAAAGATGGAGCACATTTTGCAGAAAGTGGCTGGTTCATCTAGGATGTCTATGATTGATGGCTTCTCTGGCTATAATCAGATCTCTGTCTTTCCTGAAGATAGAGATAAGACAACTTTCACTACTCCTTGGGGCACATTCATGTATGATAAAATTCCCTTTGGATTGATGAATGTGGGAGAAACCTTCCAACGAGCCATGGACATTGCCTTCATTGGGGAGAATGACAAATTTGTAGTCATTTATCTGGATGAAATTACAGTATTCTCAAGGTATGATAAAGAGCACTATCATCATTTGAAGAAGGTCTTCCTGAAGTGTAGGAAGTTTGGTCTCTCCCTCAATCCTAAGAAATGTTTATTTTCTATGAAAGAGGGACAATTGTTGGGGCATATTGTGTCAGCTGAAGTGGTGAGAATTGATCTAAGGAGAGTAGAGGCCATCCAGACCTTATCTTTTCCCATATATAATAAATAGATTCAGTCTTTCTTGGGTAAAATCAAATTTCCGAGGAGGTTCATTTCAAATTTTGTTGAGTTGGTTAAACACATTACAACCATGCTTAGAAAGGGGAATGAAGTGAAATGGACTGCTAAGTCCATAAATTATTTTGACCAAATAAATAGGGCCTTGACTGAAGTACCTGTGCTCATCATACCTGACTATTCTAAGGAATTTCTAATATTTTCTTTTGCCTCATCTGATACATTGGTTTTTGTTTTGTTACAGAGAAATGCAGAGGGGTTGGAGTTGCCTATTTCCTTTTTCAGCAGAGCATTGAGGGATGCAGAAATGAGATATGATATCATGGAGAAGCAAGCATATGCTTTGGTCAAATCCCTCAAGGCTTTCAGAATCTATGTCCTGCATTCAAATATTATCACATATGTCCCCTCGGCCTCAGTAAAAGAGATATTGGTCCAGCCTGATATAGATGGAAAGAGAGGCAAATGGATTGCCAAAATTCTAGAGTTTGCCCTGGAAATAAGGCCCACTAAATTGGTAAAAGGTCAAGGTTTAGCCAGGATGTTGGTTGAATCAAACTGCAAGGCTTGAGGGGTGAATTTCATGAACATAAAATTATAAAATCATCAAAATGAGATTGTTTATAAAGACCCTCATGTTGGCCTCGACTTAGCAGGATGTACCTGGTATAAAGACATCATATATTTCCTGCAAAGGCTGAGGCCTCCTGACGGTTTGAACAAAAACAAGGTGAGAGATTTGAAACTCAAAGAAATCAAATATTGTCTCATCGATCAGGTTTTTTACTGAAAGAACCCTCTGGGAGTTCTGTTAAGATGTCTACGTCCACGAGAGGCCCAAAAGGCTATAGCTGATTTCCATGACAACTCATGTGGGGGACATCATTTTTGGAGGACCACACCTTATAAGATCCTCAAAGATGGGAAGTTTTGTCCCAACCTTTTTACTGAAATATGTGTAAAGGTTAGAGCTTGTGTCAAGTGTCAAAAGTTTGTTGGAAAACAACAACTCAAATATTTTCTTTTGAAACTAGTAATGGTTTCTAGACCTTTTCAGTAGTGAGGTCTTGACTTCATTGGAGAAATCCACCCAACCTCAAGTGGTCAACACAGGTGGATTTTGACTGCCACTAATTATTTTACCAAATGGATAGAATACATCCCTACAAGGAGTGCCTCCCACAAGGTAATCATAAGCTTCCTTGAATATATCATGCCCAGATTTGTTTGTCCAAACAGGGTTTTCACAAACAATGCTGCCTCTTTTAGAGATGAGCCATTTATTTATTTTTATGTGTACTATGAGATTACATTAATCCATTCCAATCCCTACTATCCTCAGGGAAATGGTTAGCAGAGTCCTCTAATAAGAGCCTCATAAAGAGCATAAAAAAATTGTTAGAAAACAACAAGAAAGCCTAAGATTCAAAGCCAAAATTCACCTTATGGGGTGATAGGATTACTACAAAGTGGTCACTTGGCATTTCCCCTTTTGAGCTTGTGTATGGGGTTGAGGCTATTTTTCCTACTCATCTTTCCTTGCCTGTGGAAAAATTACTCCAAGACTACCAAGTAGAGCCTGATGATATGGCCAGGAGGGTACTACAACTGGTAGAAGTACAATAGACCAGGGAGTTGTTGCTTGATAAAGCACATGATCATCAATGGAAAATAAAACAAGCCTTTGACAAGAGGGAAAGCAAGGAATATTTTCAGCTAGGGGATCTAGTGCTCAAGTGGGATTCCCCCAAGAAAGACAAAGGAAAACATGGTAAATTCGAAGCCTTATGGATTGGCCCCTTCAAGATTTCTCAGGTATTTTCAAACAACACTTACAAATTGTAGAACTTGGAGGATTCAGAAGTTTCATGTGGCTCTGTCAATGGGCACTTTCTGAAAAAATATTTTGTCTGAGCCATGATTGGCATCCCACCATTGTAATTACCACCCCCTTTTATTTATATTTTGAATAAGAAGACTCCATAAACCAAGGCTAAGGCACTGGAATTGCGCGTTCTTGGAAGCCCACAGGCAGCATGCCATCCCATGTGGAGCCAATGTTATCACATATAATTGTAAAAGGGACCAAACAGTCATTGGATCCATAGGTAAGTGTGCGAGACTTAAATATTTTGAAGGCACGTAGGAGAGCAGGCTCACAGAGTCTCAACATTCTGAAGCTTATCATAACTATCCATCATCTAGGTTGACAGGTGGCACTAGATCAGTGTTAGGACCACACAATGTACCTTTTTGCCTATACTTTTTGCCACTATTATACTCTTGATCACCTATATTTAGACTCATACTATCACTTTATCTGATCATCCCAAAGGTATACAACGTCCCTTCTCATTACTATACGTTTAAT
>SNQJ01S0196042.1:0-17448 GCA_010110895.2 Picea sitchensis
TATGTTTTCATTTCATAAAATTTTCTTCATTAGTTTAAGACTTATAAAAGAAAAATCAAAAAAATATTTCTATGTTCTTTCTTTATCTGCTTCTTCGAAAGTAGTCATTTTCACAGAGTTTAGTAAGTTTAGATTAAAACTTGCAGCTTGTAAATAATGTATATGAATGAAATTTATTTACCTTTTTATTAAATACGCCCATTACATTCACATTAGAGCATATGTACATATATACATAGTATTCAGTAATTAATAATTTATTTCTTTTCTTTTATTTCGCTTCTTTTAGGATTCTTAGATTGGCCAACGGAGCCATTAAAACCGTCAGGACGAGTTATACCACAGGACTTGGGTTACTTAGACAACCTCAGACCGAACTTGTTCTTCCAATTGTCGGACAATCATTTTTGCCTATCAACAAATGGCACTAGAAGGAGGGTCGACTGCTAAGATGGCCTTGTAGGAGATTTTATTTCAAATGTATTCAATTTCCCCATGGCTTCCCAAATCACTATGATGGAACATGCTTTCCACTTCTCACTACCAGTTATTCCCAACAAGACAACTAATCTCTTTTCAGAACTCACCTTCGATGGTGAAGGGAACACATCTGCAGTAGACCATATTTCTAAATTTCTTTATGAATGTTTAAGACATAAGATCGTTGATCCTAATGTTACATGCAGATTGTTCTCTCTCACTTTCTGAGATCAGGTTAAATGTTGGTTTGAATATTTTCTAGCTAATTCGATTCATTCTTTGTCTGAGTTTGTGATTGAGTTTTTATCAGACTTTAACAATTATGATTATGATGAATTAAGTGATGAATTAAGTTACTTAAGAAAATAAAATGGTGAATCATTCGATGATTTTGCAATTAGGTTCATTCATGTTTGTACTAGGTTCCCTTTGAAAGAAATGATGCTTATTAATGAGTGGTTTAAATATCTCGTTTCTCTCTCAGACAAGCCAGATCAATTAATTGTTAACCAATCTGAATCGAGCACTAACACTCAACCTCAAGATGGTTTAGATTTTGATGTTGATCTTTAAGATTTTCAAGCACCACAATTTTTTTCAACTTCTTTCATTTTGGCAAATTATGAGCAAAATCATCCTTTACAAAATGCAATTGTCACATATAATCATTCTTTGCAAACAATGTCTCCTCCCCTCGAAGAAGGAACATTGAATTTAAAAGACGACAGTTGTCACACTCTCATAGATTTTATAACTATTTCTAAAGTAAAAGAGGTTGAATGCAAAGTTGATAATCATGTGGATGACAAATCTGCCCCTAATTTAGTTGAACAGATCCATGATCAATCAATAGGAGAAAAAATCATTAGTCATACTATTAATCAACCTTATGTCTCTAGTGATTTTCCCTCAATTTTCCCTTTGCATGATGAACCAAATTGTCTCTCAAAAACTCTCTCATATTGTTTGAAAGAGAATCCAAAAGAGGATGATCAGTTTATACAAGAAGAGGGGACAAAACTAAATTTTGAAACGCATATACCTATCATTTCGAGAGATGCATTTCGTCTCCTTAATTGTTCTACATATTATTCCTTGTACCTTGATATTTTTTATCCTAATGTAGTGTGATTGCATGTTCCATATTACCTTGGAGAGAATTCAACATTATATAATCAGGTACAAAGAGATCACCGAATAGAATATAAAGAGGGAAATAATTATGCCCATGAACATATTAATTTTTATTCTCATCAATTATCTATGGGTAAATCAAGAAATGATTTGAAAGAATCCCAAATTGCATCTTCCATTGATACATCCCAGTTTGTGTTTCGAGAAGGATCTAAATTTTTCCATGATCAATTATTTGAGGTTGAAAAATATAATCGGCCAAATATTACTACCAACGATGTTTTACCGGTCATTCCATCTAGTTCACCTCAAATAGTTAACCTTGAAATATCTAATCTCAATGCAAAGTTTCAAGAGAATGAAACACTTATTTTCCGATCTAGAAACATGATGAGTTCTCACCATCTTGATCCAACCTTTTTACAAGATTCTTTCCTTGATGGTCTAATACTTTATTCTCACTAGGAATATTTCTCACATGTGAATTCTTTCAAACCATCCCATGTCAGTAATTGCATGTATCATGTTAGTATTGCAGATTGGTTGGAGGATTCATATCTCAAAAATTTCCCAGGGAATGGTAAGATTATCTTCGATTTATTTAGAGATCAAGGAGGTAACTTCAACACACTCATTTTATATCCTTCAGATGGAGAAAATATGGAATGAAAGGAATATTTTCAAGAGGATGGCGCACTTTGTTTTGGGTGGATGGTTATGTCAGGTCCCTACAACTCTCACAACCTTCATAATCTCATTCTTTCATATTTTTGTAACCCATATAATGAAAAAAATGCCAAATGGTTGGAGGATTCATACAACAAGAATGTTCAAGGGAATGGTAAGATCATGCTTGCCTTGTTTTTAAATGATGATGATAAAGGTGAGTATGATATGTTTTTTTCATTTTTCGAAATACTACCATTCTTGTTAGTAATATGTGATTTTTCTTCTACTGTAGGATTGGACTTACTCCGATGGCTACATTGGAAGCATCACTTCACGTAGTATTCTGATTTGTTTAGTAGTTAGGGTAGGTTTAGGAGTAGGTTTTCTTTTAGTTTTATTCCTCACTATTTCTCTTTGTAATAATGTAGTCATGAGCACAAGTGGGCACACCAAGAGAACCATAATGTGACTGTTGTCAGGGAAGTCTGCTTGATCCTTTTCTCTCTGCTTTTCGTTGAATATTTCTTTTCAAAGTCACAATATTATTATGAAAAATTTAAATGGAAAGTAAAGAGATAAATAAATATGAACTGTAACTTCAACCCTGACCCAAGGTACCATGAGTAGGACTGTATTCACATCAATGAGGATTTTTCTATTTTCTTTCAGTTTCTAAAGAGATATTACGTGTGATGTTTACAGTTCCATCTTTGTAAATATTTTTTTTGTTTTGATTTATTTTTGTTTTCCAGCTTTTGGTTATTTTCATTTTGTTTGTTTTCGCTTCTTTTTGGTTAAAGTTATGTCTATGTCACCTTTTAGTTCGTAGAAGAGAGCTAGAATGCATCATTATGAACCGACTATTAAGGTCCTCTCAAGAGCATCAATGATGTGAATTGCTGAAACACAGACTAGCTAAAGAAATTTTCTATTTGAAATCGATTTCCTGGTCTCAGTTTATAATAATGAGCAGACACGATCATCTTTAAAGATTTTTATGCTATCCCATCTTTTAAAGAAAGAAACTCAAGTATGCCTTCCTGTCTTTGAAAAAATTGGATTCGTCTAGAAACTAATTTCAGATCATAATGAAGGTGACTAAGCAAAAACTAAAGGATGGAAAATAACAAGTGTTCTAAAAATCAAAATTTTCAGCATCACCCCGCTCTTCTGAATACATTTAAATTTATATCAGATTGTGAATAATTTCTCGAGATTTGTGGGAAGTGTTTGTAAACCCGCCGAGACACTGAACAGGTCTGTTGGCAGTGGGTAAATGCATGCATGAAGCCAAGAAAACTTTGTTAGGGTAATGAACAAACCTGCTGGTAGTGAAGCAATGTTGGGATCAAAAAAATTCTCAGGTATAAATTGTCATATTGATCATAAGCATCCTTCATTTTGAATTGAAATTTATTGGACATGGTAGAGGCATGAAAGTGGGTTAATTGACATCCCTACCGAGGATATGGATGCCTATTGGTAGTAGTGGCCCTGTCAACAATACCAGAACCATTGAATTAAACATCGTTCCTCTCATTTTTTTAAAATTTCACTAGATTTCATTTGAACGGGAAGATATCTGGAGTTGTATTGTGTAATGATTGTTGAGATGCTCAATGTCCTTCAACTATTTTTTGACCTGTAATAATTCTAAGAAATCCTAACATGAACTCATCGATGATGCAGAGATAACTGCTTCTCCCAGTAAGTCGCCATTGTTGGCATCCCTACATAATGTTTTCCTTGTAAAGTGACAAGTGACAATTCTTGTAGCTACCAACACCTCCTTCTGTAAATATTGTTATTTAAAGGTGACTTGTGGGTTGTAAAAATATGTTTTGATTATTTCTATTTATCTTATTTTGTGTTTTCATACTTTATTCATGACTGAAAGCATGAATGAAGCATTAAAACTTATAATCGTATTGCAATTATATCTGAGGCTTGGTTTTTGGAAGGGTCGTTGTGCTTACAACTCTTTTAATGAATGTTGGTTTTTCTTTGAAGCTTATCATATATCAAGGAAACATTTGTTTTGAATTACTCATGGACTATAAGCTGATATTTTGGAGACTTTCTATACCAAGAATCGATTGACATGGACGATAGGCTTGTTTCTTTTAAAATTCTTTGTAAGTTGATATTGATTTTAAATTTTCTATATGCTTTGGCTTGTAAAACACATCCATTCCTAACCTTTGCAATTCGATCACACTCATCACATAGCATGGGAATTTAACATACCAGGATTTTACCCTGTACGTTGTTTTAGCTAGCAGGTTGATCTGAAAGGCCTCTCATTACAATCCAGGGTCTTGATCCATGCTCTGTACTCTAAATATTCATTACCGAAAACGCCCAAATTTCATGAATGTAAACCCCATTGCTTATGTTATGGTTTCCCTGGTTGTTCCTAGTTTTTTTTCCATCATTTTAGCTCAATATTACCCCCTACCACTACCATCTAAACCCACAATTGTTTTTGATTCACTCTTGTTACAGTGTGTTCAATCCCGTTTTTACCCGCCAGAGACATGTTTTTGCGGGAGAGTTTCTGAGCAAGCCATGACGAAATGGATCAAACCCTTGAAAACCTAGAAATGAAATGAGCCCTTTTACCTTCATTGCAGACAGTTTCTCCAGTAACTGGATTGTTTTAGATATATGCCTTGACCTTTTGAAGTAAATTTCTCGGAATTTCTGTTTCAGTTAAGATAATCGTTTTTTTATTTTATTTTGTTACAGACCTTGCTATAGTGCTAGATAAACCTCTGATAGAGAAGCCTCTTATTTCCTCAAGTGGCATGACGAATTTATTGTGCAAAGAACCCTGTGATAAGGCTACGCTCGATGAGCTTATGTTCGAGAAATATGATGTTGACCCTAGAGTGATTAAATCTCCTGAGCCTGAGCACTATGTTTTCCTTAATACCAATGCAAAGACTGTAAATAAGCATTCATGCAAACTATTAAAGAAAAATGCCTCAGATATAGGGTTTAAAAACAAAAGGGCAGGGAGATTAATTTTCAGGAGTCTACGAAGCAAAACAAAAGCTCATGCCAGCTCAAGTAAAATGATTGATATCCTTGATGACTATGATTCCGAAATCAAAATATTTTTGGAAGAGGAAGAACCAGGTTACCATAGAACCATTCCAGATCAGCCCTACAATTTCATAGGTAATCTACCACCCTGCCTGAAGCATGAAAAAAAATTCCCTGGGATCAAACTCATTCAAAATTCCACATTGGATAGTGGGAGCGTGTTGACACACAGTCATTTGTCCCCTCAATCAATAGTTCTGGACCTGCGGTTTGAAGTGTGTTTATTCTGGATAGAAAAATACTACACAGATGTTCCCTCCCTGCAAGCTAAAATCAAGGCCTTCACAACCCAGATTGACTCACTAACGACTAAAAATCACAAACTCAAACTAAATGCACAAAAATCGGGGAAATGCCTGAAGAGAACTGGTAATATAATATTAATAAATGTTGAGTATGTCAAAGTTGTGGTTAATTCTGAAGTCTGATGATTCAGATTGAGTTTTCAGTTGAAGGTAAAGATTTATTTTTATCTTAAATTGTGTTTTTATTTTATTATTTTTTAATATAGACTAAATTAGATTTTTTTTTGCTAAAATAAGACTAGCTACAAAATGAGCAAATTTTGTAGCCAGTCTATTCTTATTCGAAATTTGGAAGATATTGGTTAAATTTATATCTGAATTTATTTATTTCATCCTTTTCTTTGAAGATATCTAGCAGTTTATGGTGATCAAATGATATGAAGCATTTCTGGGCTTATTAGCCATATCTTTGGCTCATTTTTTGTAAATAGGATCAAACTTTTTATAGTTTTAAGAGATACAGTGTGATATGGAGTGGTTATATTGCCCTCTATTTTGTAATCAACAAATCATTTTTGAGATTTAATCTTATCCCACAAGATAAGATATTTGGTTTCTATGAACTCTTTAAATATTAGAATTTTTTGTAATGAATACATCCTCACCTGGGGCAGAAGATGGACGTTTGATTTACAGACTTTAATGGAACAACAATGCACATTTCAGCTTTAGCTTCTTATGGATGGTGTCTTCATTTAAGTTTATGTTTATCTTGATATGATAATAAGTTTTGATAGCTTTAGTCTTCATCATTTATTATGTTATTGGGATAATTCCTTTATAAATGTTGTCCATAACTAATGCTTCAGATATTAATCGTGTTATCATCTATTCAATTTTAATTACAGGATTTCTCCTTTAATTTTCATTGAAAGATTAAATGAAATCATGATTTCTAACAGATTTCTCTTAATGCAATTACATGTAATCATGAGATCATAGAGACTAATGGTATCATTCTTCCTGTTATTAAAATTTAACCGCCAACAAAATTGTTCTTCATTTATTCAACACAAACTTAAGGTTCCTTGCAGGTTTTTCTCCTGGACAAGGTGGTTAAATGTTTTCTGATCGCACAGATGTTTGGATGTATATCATTAGCTCTCTAATAGTTTAGTTCAATTTCATTTTTTCTGCTATTTGTTTATCACTGAAATTTGAATGTAAAGTTTGGCTTTTGACTATCTGTACATTTTCATTTCATAACATTCTCTTCATTAGTTTAAGAATTATAAAATCAAAATCAAAAACATATTTCTATGTGCTTTCTTTATCTGCTTCTTCGAAAACAGTCATTTTCACAGAGTTTAGTAAGTTTAGATTAAAACTTGCATCTTGTAATAATGTATATGAACGGAATTTATTTACCTTTTTCTTAAATACGCACATTACATTCACATTAGAGAATATGTACATATATACATAGTATTTAGTAATTATTAATTTATTTCTTTTCTTTTATTTCGCTTCTTTTAGGGTTTTTAGATTGGTCAACGGAGCGATTAAACCCGTCAGGATGAGCTATACCAAACGGCTTGGGTTACTTAGACAACCTCCGACCAGACTCATTCAAATTGATGGACAATAATTTTCTCCCATCAACACACTGCTAAAATGTCGATGAAAATACGAGGTTTCATTGTTGATACACTAGTGAGAAAATTCATTTCATCGCTAACAAACCAACAAGAAAATACAGTTCATCTTCGACACACCGGTGAGAAAATACATTTTATCACTGATACACTAACAAGAAAAATCATTTTGTTGTTGATACATCGATAAGGAAGAAAAATATTTTGTCGTCGATAAGGGAGATAGTGTTGGTGGGGAAGAATCATCTTTCACCACCAATATAGAAGACCGTTTCAATGAAAAGTAAGTGTTTGGTGCCAAAATATCAGTGAATGAGAAGGATCTTGGTCATCAATAAAGGATAAAGAGAAGAATAAAGAAGAGAAAAAAAAAGAGAAGGAAAGAACAAAGAGATAAGGAGAAAGAAGAGAAGAAAAGAGGAGGAAAAGGGAATGAGAAAAATCAAAAAACCAATATTGAGAAATCTATCAACACCTTGACATGATCCATAAAAAAATACCCAAGACTTTGTTTTATTGATTGAGATAGAACCAATACTATGGTTTTTCTATGGCTTTGTCTTCACCAGGTAGAAACAATATGTAGTCGAGGGATATTGTACAACCTTGGTGGTGGGACAAGATTTACCCTAGAACAAATTGACATTCCTCACCAACTAAAGTCCCCAAGAAACCAAGATTGGAACAACTAGAAAATGTCTCAAAGTATTTTTAAGAAAAAACTCCTCAAAACAATCTACAATGGAATCCTTTTCTCATACCCGACCCATCCCCAACCGTTCACGAATCTGTTTGCATACATGAAACATATAGGGACAAATTCTAAATATATGTTTATTAGAATCCTCTACCACTTTACACAATACATAGTTTATAGGCCCTTGTTTTCCATGGTTATGCATTATATCCCATGTATGTACACTACCCTTGAATATTAGCTAGAAAAATTGAAAGTCTTTTGGAGGGCCCTTTATCTTCCAGATATGATTATACCACCAATGGTTGGCTTCACCATCGATTACTAAGAGATCTCTATGACCCAACTTTGTCAAATAAATGCCTATAGATTTTTTATAAATCCAAACAAGTTTATCCTCTAGCTCACTTTGCTTCACCTTATATGTTTCAATTTATTAATAAAACCAAACCATTAGTCATACCGTTTCTCCTCCAAATTTATATCATTCACTTATTTCTAGCCCTGTCTCTAGAGGGAAGTTGTACTCCTATATCCAATACAGTTGAGAGTACACAAGTTATTTTCTTGAAGAAACCCAACCAATTTATCGGGAAGAATTATATTTGGAGATCATCCCACTATCACATATCTACCCATCTTAGCCTTCATACCAAATCCCACCTTCCACACTAAAACATTTCCCACAATTGGAAATGCAATCCATAGATTTTTCCATTGAACCAATGTTGTGGTGTGAATATTTCAAAGTCAACATATGCAATCAAGAATCATTCTCATCTCAATATATTTATCACATAATATTCGACGCCAAAGACTACCTTGAGTGAGAAAGACCCATATGGTGTTAGCCGCCATTACTTTTCGAAAGAGAACCATGTCCCTGATACCTCACACACCAATAGGTTTAGGATGAGAAAGGGCCTTCCATCTAGCAATATGAGTGCTAAGATAATTGGTAGTTCATTTACATAAGTAATTATGACATAATTTCATGATCTTAACCAATATTCCTTTCACAATAGTTTCCAACAAATTCTACAAGACTAGAATGGATTTGATCATCAATTTGATAAGGGTGAGACATCCATGCTTATATATGCATCTATTACACCACAAATTAATCCACTTCTCAAATTTTGATACCAACCATCCCCAATCAGTTATTGTATAGTATTTTTCCTGAGATGATACCCCAAGTATTTCAAACCATAAGTTAGAGCAAATAAGGAGTAAGGAAAAGTATTAGCCATATCTTGTTGCAAGACCACATCACACTCTAGATAATATAAAACATTTTATCAACATTGATCATCATAGAATATTTTGATCCAGGTGGATATCGATGGCCACCCACCTTTTCTAACTGGCTCAAAATAGTTCTCTAGCAATATTGGTAATTTACTATTTTTAGTAGTTTTTAACTTCCAGGGCCATTTTGAGGGCCTAAATGAAGGTTTTTGGGATCGTTCTTCTCAATGTTAGACAAAGGCCCTGATTTATCCCCCTAAATGAATCTCCTCAACAATACCTTTCTAATGACCTATCGTGCACCCAAAACGGAGATCGTATGCCAAAGTTATGCCCCTAGGAAGTTGATACACCAAACTACCCAAAACGGGGTCCACAAAACTGTTGGTTTTTCATCTTCTGGGGTTAGGGTTTAGGAATTGGTTTATGATGAAAAGGCCTTTGGAGATTCTTTTCAAAATCATGTTCTTATGAATGTGAGTAGCAGACACATCTCTTCTCAGAGATAAGCTGCCACCATTCTAGCGAGTCTTTCACTCTGTATTTTTATAGTCTTTGTACATTTTCACTCATTAATAGAAAATTGTGTATTATTGTATCTATGTGTTTATGGTTGCATCTATGATACAATTATTTTATATTATTGGATATCTGAGATATCTCTGTACATCGCTTTATTATATCTCTACTCTCATTTCATGCCAAAAATAATCTAGATCATATTCATCGAATAATAGATCCAAAATTCCTTTAAGAACACGGCCCTATGATACCACACAATTACTTAAAAGTAAATTGTATTCCACAAACAATAAGTTGGTGAGTGACACAACACGCCCGATCTGAACACCCTATATTTTGTGGAGTCTAGAAGACTCAACATTGGCCTGACTGAGGCCATCAAAAAATAGTATAAATAAGAATGGGGATAAAGGACACCCCTTTCAAAGCCCTTTGACCTGCAAAAAAAATGAAGAGCCTCCTCCATTTATTATTACAACAAAATGGACAAAGGAAACACATGCCATTACCCAATTTATGACCATGAAATCAAAACCAATTTTCAATAATAATTGTCATAGATATAGCTTAGATATCTTATCATCTTCCTTGGATAGATATAATTTGATCACTAAGGCATGCCTCTGATGAATCTTTATGGAATGAAGACCCTCTTGAGAAGATCCAATTTCCTCATGGCTCAAATGACCCTTCAAAAAAGCAAACTTCTTTTATGTGATGATCCATGAAAATATAGGTTTGATACGCATATCAATGATTTTTTCCACTATTTTATATAAATTGTTACATAATGCAATAGGATGAAAATTGTGAAAAGTCGACAACCGATCAAATTTCGGGATCAATGTAATAAAATCCAAATTATACTACCAAACGATTTATATATATATGAATCTCCTCAACTACCCTTAGAAGATCATCACCTAGTACATCAAAAAATATTCATAAAATTTCAACTACCAACCATGTTCAAGGCTCTTGCCCCATTAGAAGGAGAAAACCATTGCTCGAATTTATTCCTTTGAGATCTCATTAAACATCATTTTTTTTCGTTGTCACGTACCAAATGAAGAAAAAAGGATAACATTATAAGGGATGCATCCATTTCTAATTGTGGATATTGTTGAAAGAGTCATTGAAAGTGATGGACTCCTAGCATGACCAAATTTGTAAAATCATTAAATTTTGTGCCTTCATCTCCCTCCATTCCTATATAGTGTTATAAATCTTACTAGAGTTTCCATAACACTAAAAGAACTTGTATTTAAGTCACCAATGTCTAGCGAGAGAAATTTTCTCTTTAAACAACACTCATTTTCATGTTCCACCATAATAGAGTGTTGAGTAGCTTCCAAACCACAAACATGATCGACATCCACAACACCTCCCTATCGAAGAGAGATACAAGCATAAATATAACCTAATTATTCCTCGATATCATGAAGGGATTTATCTCAAGCCTTCCTACGTGCAATGTCTTACTGAACAATGACATGCTTCAACTACTTTAGAGAATCCAAAAAATCCTGGGGTGATCCTATTCCTTTATTAGGATCAAATTTTACCCAATGATATTCCACCAGTTTTTGAAAGTCCTCAATCTAGTTCCAAGTTGAAGAAATTAAAGGGTTCCCCTAAACTATCCCTCTAACCATCCAACTTTGGAAAGATAGGATAATGGTCAAAACATTTGACCTTGCCCACCCATGATCTATTTATACCAATAGAATACACTAAAGGATAATTTACCATAAAGAAGTCCAATCATTTGAGTATTTAATTTGGAACTAATCCACTATTACTTTGGGTAGGACTTGGAGAGGTTGGCTTCAAATCCACCAATCCTGATGATTCCAGTTGATTGTGAAAATAATGAGTCAAGGGATCCTCTCCAGTTGATTCCCCCCAAATCTCTTTTCTACCCAAAGAAAAAATTAAGTCACCACCAATGATAATATTCTCCACCTGTAAAGCGTGAATGTTCAAGAGTTTGTCCCAAAAATATTCCCAAGATGAATAAGGACCATAAACATCGCAAAACAACAAGGCATGAGTCAACGCTTTGCAATGAACCTTAACATTAGATGACAATATTTTCATGAATGAAGGGAGGATGGGGAAGCAGATGCTCTAAGTACCCAAGAGATGAGGCTTTGACATCCTTGAGAGATCTCATGAGATTCCTTTTCCTGAGCATGTTTAAGGGTGGATTTCCTTCCCACTTTCAAAGGCCAAATATCCTTTGAAAAAATGTAGCTCAATCCCATAGAGGTAGATAAATATGGACTATATCATCATATAATTAAGTATGGATCCATCCCCAACAAGAGATAATTTGAGATAGATGAGACTTCCTTATGGGGTCTTATTAAAGGGACAATAGAAAGATTAGAGTCTTCCCCTAAATAAACAACATGGTTATTTAGAGGACAAATCTCCTTTAAATTTGTAGGAAGAATATCCAATGGAGTGGACTAGTCAATGGGCCCTTCTTTCCAAACCCCCAAACTAATGGGAACATCATCGGTCCCCCCCATCATTTCTCTGAGGGAAATCCATTTTGAGTAGAAGAAGAAGTCAAAGAAACATGGCTCATGAACTTACCCGAAACCATGTGATTTTTCTTACTATTAGACCATAATGCCTCAATTTTTGTTTGTTCCACCACTGAGAGATTGAGGTCCACATTGAAAATATTCTTGGGAATATGTTGAGCACCAAAATTTGGCCCCCGGATTGACAATGGAATCGAATTATCCCAACAATAATCCCATCCTAACCATGATGAGTCGATGTGCACATAGGTGGAATGCATCTAGATATAATAATGCTTGCTTGCCACCAACTCAATAGATTCATATATATCATCAGATGGATCCAACGTTACTAATATCTGGACCACAAAAAACTTGTTGAAGATTTAAGACTAGTGTCTACAGCTATGAAATTACCCAACGTGTTTCCTATAGCTCAAAGACCCTTATCAGACCCATAGTCCAATGAATGATTCGACATTTTAATCCAGACTGGAAAACTCTTGAAGCCTTCGACATTGGAATCAAATAATGGGTGTCATGGTTTGGCACATAAAACCTACTAGTCCCAAAACCATCACACTGAGATGATCCTAAGAAAATATTCCTCCTCTTTGAAAATTAAACCTATCCAAACACGAGATAAAATATGAATATAGGAGAACACCTAAAACACAACACCCAATTAATTTCCATCCAATGAGTAAGAACCCCTATAGATATCTAGCGATTACCAAACTTCCCCACCAATACCCTGCCATCTAAATCATCTATCTGTGAAACTTGTATATCCTTCCCCACAACTAAAGAAATATCTATGGCTTGAGAGTGCCTTGTTCTCTTAGAATTCCTCCTAGGATCCCCTATAATAGGCTTCACCACATCTAAATATTCAAAGTTGAGTCTACTATCGATGAACCTAGATCTTCCAAGGAGATGGTGACAAACAAGGAGAGGATCCATCAACCTTAAAGTGTTTTGATGGAGAAATGGTATCGTGGTAATGCCAAATAATCAATATGATAAATTCAAGGAAAATAGGGGCTCGAGGCTTGAAAAAATCCAAGAGATTTGTCAGTGAATGACTTGGAATAATATTAATCCGTAGGCTTATTAATGGCCCCCACCATGGGATCCACCTAACTCTCATGTGAAAAAACACTAGACTTCGTGACTTGTTTAGGCTTAGTGGAGATAGTCATATGGATGAATATCTCATCTTCTAACAAGAGGTAATAGGAGTAATCCACCAATTGAGGTGGATCCTCCATCAAGCTTCCATGCAATCTCTCCACACACTACTCTATAGAAACTATAGCCCCTAGGATCTATCCTCAACTATTATTCTCATCCCCAACCCTTAAACAAACTATAATTTAATCAACTATACACATAGATTAATATAATTAAGGTTTAGGGCTATTTCTATGAAAAATGCCTATATTATGTATAGGTTATGCTCAATAGTTTTGGGATTTATTGTATCTGCATCATTTTGTTAATTCACAAAAATAATATGTTCATTGGCCATTAATATTTACACTAGATCCTATCAAGCATATTAGGGTGAATTGTGTAAGTTATTTTATTCGCGGTGCCATGTTGAGTCTAAGACCATAAATACCAAATTTACATCATTTTACTTTGTGATTTGTCCATAGTTCGATGTATTTTCTTTAACTATGTGTCGATTGGCCGTTTCAACATATACATTTCTAGTAAATTATAATTACTATATAAGCTTTGAATTAATAATTTCTTTTAAAATATGGAAGTGGAAGAATATTGATCCCAATTTCCACAGATCTTGTAGATATCTTGACCTTGATAGTTATGCACAATGTTTCATGTTCATGAGTTTGTTTTTGTGATCCCATGAGAGTTTGAAGTTAAAATTGTTTGACGATGCAAACATTCCAATAGAGGACAAAAACCTTCAGTAACCACTCACACAACTAGATAAAATATGAACACACCAACGTTTTCACATGGTAAAACCATTACAGGGAAATATCCACAGGCCCAGGCAATGTTGCCACTCAAAGAAATTTATTAATGAAAAAGAAAAATATTACAGATCGATTTATAAGGGAGTTTCTCACAATCGATCATCGACAAATGACCCTCCATTCTATTTAAATAGATATCATGGACCAATCAGGTATTAATACATGGATCAATGTATCCATTAATATTGAGGATAATATCATCCGCCAGATCACTCAATGTCAGGAACATATCATGATCATTAGATTCCCTAAGTACAAATGCATACTAATGTATACTAAATAAACAAACTTTTACCTACCAACACATTAGACCAATTTGATCTTAACTAAATCCTAAGTGTCTAAATATCTTAACATCCCCCATTAAGAACAACTTGGGATACGATTGAAAGATTTACAAATATGACGCAACAGGGGAAACAAGGATGCATTAGAGTCTATCTCCCCTTAATGAGAACTTATAAAACTCATAGAATACATAGAAGTTTGGAAAACTTCTCTTATGTAAGAGACTTTGTTAAAATGTATGCAACTTGATGCTTTGTACATAAAAAGATCACTTCAATAAACTTGATCATGAATGACATTTCAGATGAAGTGCATGTGTAGCTCGATTTTTTTGATGCATTGATGTTGAAATGTATATTTGGAAATATTTCTAGAACTTTGATTATCACATCGAAGGTTGGTCGGATGCTATTGCTGGAATAAAAACTCCAAAAGGATCTATCAAAGCCACAAGGCTTCCTGACTTGCATTAACCTCTACTCGGTACTCTTCTTCTTCTAAAGAAAGAGAAATAGCTTGTTGTTTCTTACATTCCCAAGTGATAGTTACTTAAAACCAAGGTTGAAACATAACCTCCATTAGACTTCCAATCATCAGGGTCACTGGCCCAATCTGAATTACTTTCCAATGGATTTCAAGAGGTTTTTTCATATCCCAAGAAACAAGACTAACAACAAATGCAATATCAGGACGTGTATGTGTCAAGTATAAGAGGATACTAACCAACCGACGATACAAAGTGGTATCAACTTCAGGAGAAGTATCAGTGGTAGCAAGTTTGACTCCATACTGGAAGGGAGAAGGGGTTGGTTTACAATATTCCATGTGAAAGTGAAGAACAAGGTCACAAGCATACTTAGAATGGGAAAGAAAAATTCCTTCCTTGGTTTTCAAAACTTGGAGGCCAAGGAAATAGTGCAAAAATACTAAGTACGCCATTTCAAATTTCTTCTTAAGGTTGGTTTTCATATGGTCTAAATTTGTTGGGTCACTACCAGTAAATATAAGGTCATCAACATAAAGACAAATGATTGTGAGATGGCTTCCTACTTTATTAATATAGACATTTGGATGAGAATGGAATCTAGAAAAGTCGGTGTCAAGAAGAAATTCATACATTTTGGGATACCAAACTTGAGGAGCTTTATTAAGACCATAAAGAGATTTCTTAAGGTGGAAAACAAGGCTAGTTTCATTCTGGACATAGCAAGAAGGTTGTTCCATATAGATTTCTTCTTGCAAATATCCATGCAAGAAGGTGGATTTGACATCCATATGATGGACCTCCCATTTATGTGAGGTTGAAAGGGAAAGAACAAGGTGGATGTAATACAATTTTTCTATAGGGGAAAAGGTTTCATTCTAGTCAATTCCTTAAACTTCGTAAAATTCTTTGGAAAATAACCAAGCCTTGTGTCTTTCAACACTTTCATCAAATTAATACTTAATTATGTATACCCATTTACATATTACAAGTGTTCTTCCTCTTGGAAGAGGTACAAGATCCCAAGTATCATTTTCCATTAAATAACGATACTCTTCATTCATTTTTGTATTCCAATTTTAACGAACTCAAGCTTTTGCAATTGTCTCTGGATCACGAGTCTCTAAAACTTGAGCCAAAAGAGAAAAGGATTTTTGGAACTATGAATGTGTCCAATGATGATATGAAGGATCATCGACAAGATCACCAAATTCTTCTCGTGTTTAATAGACCCATCTAGGAAGCCATGGTGTTGGTGTAGTTTCAGGTTCAATAGACTCATTTGGAGGAAGGTAAGTAGGCGAAGTTGGATTTTCATCCTCATTGTCATCATATGAATAAGAATAAACGAAAATAGGAAAAAAAGAAGGCACACACAACAAGGATGGATCAGAAGCTAAAGATGGAACAACCTCGAATTACATTCACAGGCCAAGATATTTTCATCAAATTTAACACCTCTTATAATAATAATTTCATTACAATGTGGTTGAAGAAGTCTGTAACCTTTGGAATCTTCAGAATAACTAACAAATATACACTTCTCACTTTTAGGCTACAATGATTTACTTTTCTCATCAGGAATGTGAGCCCATGCTACACTTCCAAATACATGGAAGTGACCTACATCTAGCTTAAGTTTATTTCATTCTTTTGTCAGTGTTATATTTTTAAGAGTCTTTTTTGAAGTGCAGTTTCCTATGTAATTTTCAAAGCTAATGGCTTCAGCCTAATACTTTAGACTTAGTCCCTTATATTAGATCATAAAATTATCCATTTCTTTTAAAGTGTGGTTCTTTATCTCAACAACACCATTTTGGTTTGGTGCATATGGAACAATGTGTTTCATTTGGATGCCCTCTGTAGTGTAGTAACTTGTAAATTGATTTTTCACATATTCACCTACATTATTTGTCCTTAGCCTTTGAAGTTGATGACTAGATTGTTTTTCTACAAGGGCCTTGTAGGCCAATAACTTGTCAAGAACTTCACTCTTAAGTTTTAAGAAGTAAACCCAAGTGCATTTGGAAAAGTTGTCAATGAAAGTTAAGAAATAATTGCACCCAAAAAAAGAAGGAGAAGAAAGTGAACGACACAAGTCACTCTAAACAAGTTGCAAACGGTACAAGGTTTTCCAAGAGGCATGTTTGTCAAAACTGTCTCGACGACGTTTGTCAAGAAAACAAATAGCGCAAATACCATATTTGCATGAAACAAGAGGAATACCAATCACCATTGCAATGAGTTATAGTTTAGATGACCAAACCACTCATGATAAAGTTTTCTCAAGTCATCACTATGAGCAACAAAAACTAATGGAAAACATGATGACCAAAAGTTGTCAAACTTGCACAACATGGTAATATCATCAA
>SNQJ01S0196043.1:0-17448 GCA_010110895.2 Picea sitchensis
TTGAGCCTTAGATTGAAAAATTTGTATTCTTTCCTTTTACTCAAGCACCCAAAAACTATGTCTTTGTCCACATGAGAATCAAACTTTTCCATTCTTCCATATTCTCTTTTGATGTAGCATTTGCTTCCAAAAACTTTGAAGTGCTTCACATTCACTGGTCTTCCTTTCCATAGCTCATAGGGAGTTTTATCACTATTGTTTCTGAGCATTAATCTATTTTGAATGTGAATTGTTGTATGCACTGCATGTGTCCAAAATACATCTATCAACTTAGAATCCATTAGCATTGTTTGAGCCATTTCATGTACTGTCCTATTCTTCCTTTCGACAACTCCATTTTGTTGAGGTGTCCTAGAAATGGATAATTGTCTTTTTATTCTATGCTTGTTGCAGAAATCCATAAAATCCTTTGAAGTAAACTCTCCTCCATTATCAGGGCTCAAACATTTGATTTTTGAATCCATTCAATTTTCAACCATTTCCTTGTATACCTTAAAGTTTTCAAATGCTTTTAATTTCTTCCTAAGAAAACAAACTACAGTCATCCTTATATAAACATCAACGAATAACATAAAATATTTCTCACCTTTTAATCCCTTTGTTCTAGTTGGTCCAACTAGATCAATATGCACAATTTCCAATGGTCTTGTTGTGGAGTATTCCTTTGATTTAAACCTGGTATTTGTTTTCTTTCCTTGTTGACAATGATTGCATAATGTGTTGGTTGGATTCATGATCTGAGGAATTTCTCTAACTGCTTCATTTTTGTTGACTTTGAAGAGGTTATAAAAGTTTATGTGACCCATTCTTCTGTGACATAGCCAAACTTCATCTTACTTTCCTAGACAACACTTTCCATTTCCAATTTCACTTAATACATATATGTTTCTTCAATTTCTTACAGTTGTTGGAACCAATTCGCCTGAACCTTCTTTTCTTATCTCACACTTTTGTGAATCGAACATAAGTTTGTGACCTTGGTCATGCATTTGAATTACACTTATAATATTATGTTTCATATCTTCCACTAGTAGAATATTTTCTACCTTGGTATCCTTATTTCCAATTCTGACTGTGCCCTTTCCAATGATTCTAGCTAAGTCGTCGTTTCCAAAGGAGACTGATCCATCTATTTCCTTTATCAATGTCAAAAACATGTCCTCATCACCTGTCATGTGCTTTGAGAAACCATTGTCAACATACCAACCCCATTTCTTGTGTTTATCTTGTAGAGCAAGTGTTCATTCTTCATCATTATATTGATTTTTCTTTCTTATCCATATTCTTTGTTGATGTTCTTGTCTGTGACTGTTGTTATTATGTTGTGATTCTCTAGGATGGATTGTAGTTCTATAGTCTTTGGTCATGTGTTTAAAGTTGTTTCACTTGGATCATTCCACTTCAGTGATCAAGGATTCAAACTTGGTGTAGATTCTTCTATGTGTTTCACTAGACCTTCTTGGATAACCATTTTGTGCATGAATTTCATAGTTGTTTTTGTTTCTTCTATTTTCTCTACAATTTGCAGCTTTATGTCCAAAGTTATTACATGAATAACATAAACCAAAGAAGATAGTTTCATACCTAGGGGTTGAAGATATTCTGAAAGGACTTACTCTTCTGAACCCATATTCTTCTTGAAATTATTTTCGTTCTAACTGTTGCGGATTCTGGAATCTTAATCTTCTGGGTGGTGGAACATCTTTGTGATGAAACCTCTTGTTATCTTCCTTCTCAAGAGATCCTTTGAATCTCTCTGCATAGCTTCTTTATTTTGTTTCTTGACCTCTAGTTTTGGATCTTGAGCCTCCTTTTGTCTAATTTTATCCTAGCTCAGACTTGTCATGATGTGGCCTCTGACTATTGATGATGTTATCCAAAACATTATATTTACTCTACATGTTTTTTTGTTGAATGTGTTTTCTCAATGTGACAATCTATGCTTCCAAATTTCCAATGATCATGTCTTTTTCTTCCAACTTTTCTTTGAGTGCTTCTTAGATTCTTTTGTCTTCTTCAACTTGAATTTTTAAATTAGAGGTCATCTACTTTGATTCTTCAGAGTTGGAATTTTGTGTTTCCTCTTTTCTTTTTAGTTCTACCTGTAGTGATTTGTTTTTCTTCTTTTCCCTTTTTATAACACCTATAGAACTCAACAATTCATCTATGTAGTCAACTTCTGCCTCTTCATATTCTTCTTCAGTGTATTCTTTATTGGAGTCTTCTACTGCCATGAATAGAACTCTTTCTGTCTCACTTTCACTAACTTCATCTACGTCTGATGAGGAGTTGTCTTCTTTGGTGCAAAAACTTTTCTTCAATACTTTATTTTTGGTTATTTTTCCTTTGTATATTTTTTTCTATTTGAATCATATTCTTCATTTATTTTATTTTTCTTATGAGTACATTTGTTAGCAAAATGACCAATACCATCACAATTAAAACAAATCAATCGAAGTTTACCTCTATATCTGCTTCCAGTTCCCTTTTTCAGTCTCCTGATGAAGTTGGCTACTTCTTCATTGTCTTCTGAGATGTCACTATTGCTTCTATATTATTTTTCCTTTTTCTTTCCCTTCTTCTTTGACTTCTTGGATTCTTTTAAGGATTCTTTTTTTGTAACTGGATTCTCCTGTTCGGTTATCATTTCATAGGATGTGAAAATTCCATGCAGTTCATCCATGCTTATTGAATCCCTATTCTTTCTTCTAGTGTTGAGACCTTAGGATCAAATCTCATTGGAAGATATCTTAGTACCTTTTGAACAATTATAGATTCATCAACTTCTTCTCCCAATCCTTTGATTGCATTCACTGTTTCATCAACTCATAATAAGTAAGTTGCAATATTCTCATCTTCCTTCATCTTCAGCTGTTCAAATTGACCTCTGTATGTTTGAATCTTTGATGCCTTGAATTTTGCATCTCCTTCATAAATATTCAGAAGTTTGTCCTAAATCTCCTTTGTGGAGATGCAATGCATAAATTTTCCATATACTAAATCACCAAGACCATTCAGAAGTGCATTTTTGGATTTTGAATTATTTAGACTGAATTTCCTTTTGTATTCATTTGTTGGTGGAACTGTTGGTTCTTTATATCCATCTACAGTGGATTGAAAAACCTCAAATCCTTGTTCTTGTACTTATGTTTTCATCATTCTTCTCCAAAACGCATAGTTTTGTCCATCAAACTGTGGTATTCCATCTGTATGCATACAATTTCTCTCCATGATCTACCTTTTAGTGGTTAAACTGGTTTCTAAAGGAACCGTCTCTAATACCAATTGTTGGATTACTGAGAGGAGGGGGAGAATCAATAATAGATATTTTTAATCCTTTTTAACCATAGTAAATAAGTGGTGTTTATATTTATGATCAATATGCTATTATCATTCAACAAGTGCAGAGTAAATACACCATGAACAATGAGAAATCATACACATACACAGTACACCAATATTTTTACATGGAAACCCAATGCGGGAGAAAACCATAGAATGTTTTTTCTTATATGTCTTTAAGAATTACATTAATTGGAAGCACCAACTTCCTTTGTTCTCCAACTGCAACTGGAAGGAGGATCCGACCCCCTATATTTTCAGGCTACAACCTAAGTGTTAGTAACATTTCTTGTCTAGGGCACAAGAGTATTCGAGTCTGCAAGTCACAGGAGAAGCACCCGAGCGCAACACAGGAAAATCTCGTTTCAAGCTTCCAAGCTAGTAAGCGAGCAAAATCATATTGACGACGGTCCAGATTCGTCCATAGGGCAGATCGGCGATCGACGGGAAATCGCGGATAGCAGAGTTGTGCCGAGATTAGCACGAATAGATCATGCCCATATTGTATGCAGGGAAGAATAGCGGTTGTCCATCCAAAGGACGCGTGGCGCGAGATCCAGTCGCGTCGGTTTTTTGGCAGTCACGAGTTCAAAGGGTGAAGGTTTTATGTCGTTGAACATTTCGAAACCCTGAACCCCAAAGTGTCGAAAGTGCCCAAAGGTGGGCCCACCATATCGAGGAGCAGTCTCAGCCGTCCATCCAAAATGAACACCTGGTGCGTGATTAGGCTCCCCTCCTTTTCACCCATCGCAATTTTGAAGCGAAAGAAGCAGCTCCCTCATATCTCCAATGCGCGAAGCAATGAGAGCATCCAGGACTTGGGGCCCACATCATCATCAGGTAAGTTCAGAGTCGTCAGATCTAGGGGGACGCACGTCGTCAACTCAATCCATCTCGACATTTCGCTCATCGCAATTTCAAGGAACATGGATTATCTCCTTCCCATTCGCGAACGCCGAAAGCACCTTGGGAATAAGTACATGGTCACAGCCCGTGGTCACTTGGAGAAAGAAAGGAGTTGTGTAAAGAAGGACAAAGGTGTCGAGTTCAGTTACAGAGGGGATCATCGCGATCTCCAGGTGCCATCGGATCCGATCTCAATACTGTTTCTTTCTTGGAGTAAATGAAGGAAAGAACGGGTGGTTGAAACCTCCTTTCATTCGTTAAGTGTGAGGTATGGATGGTCTGGAAAGTGGTCTTCTTGTAGGGGTCCTGTGTACTAATTTTTCCAAAGAAGCCATGCCGAAGTCCTCGAATAGACAGAGAAGTCTGGACACGCCATTTTGGCATTTAATGTTTCAGTTACCTCCCCTGCAAAGGTCATGCAAAGTTAAGGCGATGTCTGACGAAGGACTTCCACCCGGAGATTTATTGAAGGCGCTATGCCTTGAAGGGAGAGTGTGCCTCTGTTGGTCAAATCTGCCTAAGTATATGAACTCAGTTTTTGCATTAGGGAAAGTATCGATGGTAGAGCGAAGCTCCCAATTGTAAAGTTTTAACATACACTCTAGTTCTTTGGTTATGCATTTGTATGTAAGATTTATTGTTTAATGACAGACAGTCTTATCAATCCATCTAGTTTCATCTCATGCTCAGAGAGTTTGTGATTGACTGATTCGCACGAATTATGGCAATCATGTTGTGATAAAGGATTTATTGTGGCATTATTGTATTCTCTGGTTTTCTGCGTTTGAATGTAAGAAGATCTTTCATTTAGATGTCTTCTCCTATAGTCTGTTAGGAGCCTGATGTTTACAACAGACTTTTTCATCTCTCTGATACAAGTCTCCCCCCTACTCACCCTTACTACAACTCACTGTCTGAAGTTACCCAAGACCTCACTTGCCCATGCATGCCTGGCCTAGTTTCAGAGTTAGAACCACATCGTTATGAGTTAACTTCCATTTGATCACCCCATTAAACAAATCGTGGCATAAACTGATGGGCATCAAGCTCTTCTCCTGCTGCAATCCAGGGGTGACTTCTGATGCTAACATTTTTTGGCGTCATTGCCGGGGACGAAGTTGAAAATTTTCCCTGGGATTGAACGACATTGAGCCTCTGATTCTGAAGGTGCATCGGGTATCAAAGCCTTTGAATATTGCTACTGTGCACGTAGCGACTCCATTGTGACGAATCCACTTGGGAGAACCTGCCGTTTTAATTGTGGATTTCAAAGGTAGACACGCACGGTCTCATCCACAGCTGCCTCTAGCTACACCTGAGACTAATCCAAAGGTGGTTCTCAGAAAAGGAAAGGCCTCTGAAGGAGAAACTTCCACTGTCGAACTAGGTAATCTGCCATCTCCTTCTGTAGGAACTCCATTCTCTCCTCCTCAGTTTCTTAGTAGAAATCCTTCAGAGTTTTCCTATTTCCTAAATTTCAGGAGTGTTCCTGTTGAGTTTTCCCCTCCTGGTCTAGGATTGGAGGGAGAAATCCTTGTCACTCCCCTTTCCTCTGAAGTTATACCTTGGCGTAGACCCAGGAATACGGAATCTTTTCCTACTCCTATCTTTAATACTCCTTCTCTTGTTACTGTTGCTACTCCTGTGCAAAGAGGAGCACCTGCCGACTTAAGCTCGTTAGCCTTCTCCTTCAATCCCCTCTTGTTTCCCACTCCACTTCGAGACTCATTCCCAGTAACCCCTTCGCGGACTCCTTCTCCTCCAATATCTCCTCCACCTAATATTACTATGGCTAGTGCTAATCCCCCTCTGAATAGAATGGATGCCATAGTCGCTGCCAGATATGCTCCCTTAATCCTACCCCATCCTGTGAATCCTCTCCCTACTGGAGACTACTTGAAGTATATGCCCAAGTTTACTGGGGAAGGAGACATAACTGCGAAAGAGCACCTGGCTACTTTTTACAATTATGCAGACAACCCGAACATTGAAAATGAAGATGTTTGGATGAGGGTCTTCGTCCAGAGCCTAGATAGCGAGGTGAGGAAATGGTTTAGAGGATTAGCCCCTGGATCTATTACTGGTATTGAAGCCTTGGATAGTGCTTTCCTGAGGCAGTGGGGAGATAGGAAGGATTTCATGTATTACATGACAGAGTTTGGGTCCTTGAAGAAAATGGAAAGAGATTCTATCTCTGACTTCTCCAAAAGATTTAATAAGATGTATAATAAAATTCCCGCCGAAATAAAACCCTCAGAAGCCTTGGCCAAAATTTCTTATCCTAGTTTGTTTGGCCCCGATTTATGTCTTTTGTTGAGGGAAAGAAGAGCCACCTCCTTAGCTCAAATGAAAGATGCGGCCATAGAGGTGGAATCCAATGTATTAGCAGCTGATAGATTGAGGAACAAGGCTGACACAGACAGAAGAAAGGGAAGATCTGAAGCCTCAACTTCTGGCCCTACGGTGCCCCATCCTCAAGTGGATGAGCTGACCAAGATGGTGAATTCTCTATCTGCAGAGATGGAGAGAATGAAGGTCGAGGGGAGGCAAGCATACAAGGGACCTCAAAATGCCGAAAACAAAGGAGGTTTTAGGAGGCCAAACAATTTTACTCCCCCAATTGTGCAAAGAGAGAGGGGAAGAGACAGAGAAGACCAGAAAATTCAGACCCCTTTTCAAAACAATTTTGTGGCCGAGGGGGAAGAAAAGGAAACAGATGAGCCCGATCATGAAATCCATTTCTTTGGAGACACTCCTCCTTTTACTCATCTCACTCAATCAGCATACGAGGAGTCTCTCATGGACAGTCAACTAAATGATCTGAGAAAGGGAGACAAGGCTAGTGGCAACCAAGGCAGATATGATCCGAGGTCTAAGAAAAAGACAGTAGCACCTAATGTTCCTGAGCGGTCCACTGGAACAAAGAAGCTTGCTAATGAAGTAGAAGATAGTCATAGAGGTAAGAAGACCCAACCCCTCTCTCCCATTATCCATATTCATGTTCCCGAAATAAGAGAAATCCCTAAGTTTATATATTCTTTTAATTTCGAGCATGAAATTCAAAAGATCAGAATCCCTGTGCCCCTGACTGAATTGATTAAAGATGAAGGGTTCAAGAAACTATTCTCTGAGATTTTACAGTCTGAGGTCTCAATCCTTCCCACATACTCCATAAATTTGCAAGATGAAAAGCCTGCAGTTATTTTGGGTCCTATGGTAGAATATAGGAACAACTCATCCCCCCCCCCTTCTACACTTCCTTGAACATACATGACAAGGTACTACACAACTGCTTGATGTATTCAGGGGCTTCTCACAACCTCATGCCCAAAACTATCATGGAAGAGTTAGGGCTAGAAGTCACCCGAGACTATCATGACCTCTATTCCTTTGACTCCAGAAAAGTTCAATGCCTAGGAGTCATCAAAGACCTGGTCGTGACCTTGTTTCAGTTTCCCATGAAAAGTGTGGTCATGGATATTGTAGTGGTTGATGGCCCCCCCAAGTTTGGTATGTTGTTATCAAGATATTCGATAAAAATATTGGGGGGACTTTGCAGATGGACCTCACATATGCTACTATCCCAGTATTTGGAGGAGAGCATAGGAGGCTATATAGGGAAGCCCAGTTGGCCTATATAATCAGTGATGAAGCCAATCCTACCAACCATCACATTTTTTCCTTGGACACTGATTTAGGTTCCAGTTTACTACAACTCACTCATGCTCTCGAGCCTCCTCTTAAACTCAGAAAGAATCCCACCACTCCTCATGAATTTCCTCCCTCCATCACCCCTATTTGGAAAATGTTTTTTGATGGAGCTTGTTCCAGGGAAGGCGCTGGTGCTGGGGTGTTTTTTGTGTCCCCTTCTCAGGAAACCATGTCCCTGTCATATAAGCTGGAATTTGAAACCATCAACAATGTGGCAGAGTATGAAGCCCTTGTTCTAGGATTGAGAGCTGCAAGTACCAAGGGAAATGGGAATTGAGTGCCCGATGTTCGGAGATCACGAGTTGGTGGTCCAAGGAAAGGAGGTAGCAGTGTTCGGAGATGCAGAGTTGGTGGTCCAACAGATCAGAAACTCTTATCAGGCTAAGCACCCTCGACTCAGAAATTATAGAAATTAAGTATGGGACCTAATTGACAATTTCTTCTCAGCCTTCAACAACTCTTTTATTCCAAGGGAGGATAATGCCATGGCCGATTCTTTAGTTTTTTAAGCTAGCCAGTTCAAGTTCCCTCAGCTGTCTATAGCCAAATATGATGTTGAGATAAAATATAGGCCCTCTGTACCAGACAATGTCAACCATTGGAAGGTATTCGAAGATGATCTAGAAATCGAGAAATTTCTCCAATCTGTTGATGAATTTTCTGCATTGCACATTGATTAGGATCCTGACACGGAAGGTGACCCTCACCCTGAGGTGTTTTCAAATAAAATTGCTAACCACCAGATTATTCAACTACCTAGAAATCACATTCTGAGGGGACTAATTCCTTTAGAGAGATTGTTCGATGAGAATGATGTGGCAGTAAAGGGTAGAGTTTCAGATGAAGATGATGACACAACCGAGTGCAACATTGGCACACTGAAGGAGACTAAGTTTGTCAAATTGTCAAGGAGTTTGACCACAGAATAGAGGGCCGAATATACTAAGTTGTTGAAAGAATTTTCTGATGTGTTTGCATGGACCTATGAAGACCTCAATACATATGACACATCTTTCATAGAACACAATATCCCACTGAAGGAAGAGGCTAAGCCTTTCAGGTAGAATCTAAGACAGATAAATCCCATGTTGTTGCCTGTCATGGAGAAAGAAGTAAAGAAGTTGTTAGAGGCCCAGATCATCGTCCCCCTGAGATATTTCGAATGGGTGGCCAATTTGGTTCTGGTAAGGAAGCAAAGTGGAGAAATCAGGCTTTTTTTCGAGTTCAGGAACCTGAACAGGAGCTCAAAGAAAGACAATTATCCCCTTCCCAACATGGAACACATATTGCAGAAGGTAACCGGTGCATCTAGCATTTCCATGATCGACAGTTTTTCTGGCTATAATCAAATATCGATCATGCCTGAAGACAGAGAGAAGACAACCTTCACCACCCCTTGGGGCACATTCATGTATGCCAAAATGCCATTTGGACTGATGAATGCAAGAGCGACATTTCAGTGAGCCATGGACATAGCCTTCATCGGGGAGAAAGATAGGTTTGTGGTGATCTATATGGATGGCATAACAGTCTTCTCCATATATGACAAAGAGCACTGCTGTCACCTAAGGAAAGTATTCTCAAAGTTTCGAAGGTTTGGCCTTTCCCTGAACCCCAAGAAATCTTTGTTTTCTATGGAGGAGGGGAAACTATTAGGCCATATAGTATCAGCAGAAGGAGTGAGTATTGATCCTAGCAGAGTGGAGGAAATTCGGACCCTGTCGCTTCCCAGGTCAAAGAAGGAAGTTCAGGCCTTTTTGGGGAAGATTAATTTTCTAAGGAGATTCATCTCGAATTTTTCTGAATTGGTGAAACACATCACAACTATGCTCAAGAAGGGAAATGAAGTGAAATGGACCATTGAACCCAGAAAATCTTTTGACCAAATAAAAAGGGCATTGACTGAGGCACCTGTGCTGATCAGTCCTGACTA
The DNA here is from genome assembly GCA_010110895.2 of Picea sitchensis. NCBI lineage: Eukaryota > Viridiplantae > Streptophyta > Pinopsida > Pinales > Pinaceae > Picea > Picea sitchensis. The sequence goes on from SNQJ01S0196043.1 coordinate 9,893, forward strand.
TTCCAAATATTTCCTAATCTTCTCTTTCGCTTCTTTTGATACAATAGCAGCGGTCTTGTTGCAGAAGAATGAGGAAGGGCGAGAGCAACCCATTGCCTTCTTCAACAAGGCATTAAGATATGCAGAGGTCAGGTATGAAATCATGGAGAAATAGGCTTATGCCTTAGTAAAATCTCTCAAAGCTTTCAGGTTCTATGTCTTGCACTCAAAAGTGACTGCATACATTCCTTCAGCCTCTGTGAAGGACATCCTAGTACAACCCGACATTGATGGGAGGAGGATTAAATGGATAGCCAAGATCCTGGAATTTGACTTGGAAATAAGGCCTACCAGATTGATCAAGGGTCAAGGCTTAGCCAAGATGTTGGCTGAAGCCAATCACAAAGCTTTGGGGGTAGATTTCGTCAATGAACAATTAGGAAATCAGTAGAATCAGTTGTCCGATGTAGGCCCTCAAACAGAACCCTTGTTGGCTCAATGTCCTTGGTATAAGGATGTCATATATTTTTTGCAGGAGTTGCGGCCCCCAGATGGCCTGTAAAGAAACAAAGCAAGATATCTAAAGCTCAAGGCAGTCAGGTACTGCCTTATCGATCAAATTTTATACTGGAAATACCCCCTAGGAGTTCTTTTAAAATGCATGGATCCACAAGAGGCCGACAGGATCTTGGTCGAACTTCACAGTGGCCTATGTGGAGGGCACCATTCTTGGAAGACCACAGCCCACAAAATTATCAGAGCTAGGTACTACTGTCCCACCTTGTTCATTGATGTCCATAGAGGAGTTAGAGCCTGTATCCAATGTCAAAGATTTGCAGGAAAACAACAACTCAAGTCTCTGCCTTTACAACCTGTAGTTGTTTCAGGACCTTTCCATCAATGGGGCCTAGATTTTATTGGAGAAATCCACCCTGCTTCCAGTGGGCAGAACAGATGGATCCTAACTGCCACATACTTCTTTACAAAATGGATTGAAGCTATCCCCACTAGGAGTGCTTCCCACAAGGTAATTATTGGATTCCTGGAAGACCTCATCACAAGATTCGGTTGCCCAAGAAAGATTGTTACAGATAATGCAACCTCATTCAAGGTCGAACCGTTGGTCAAGTTATGTGAGCAATTTGGAATCAAGCTAATTCACTCCACTCCGTACTATCCCCAGGGCAATGGTTTAGCAGAATCCTCCAACAAAAGCCTCATAAGGATCATCAAAAGATTATTGGAGGACAACAAAAAGGCTTGGAATTCAAAGCTGAAATTCGCTCTATGGGCCGATCGGGTGACTACTATAGGTATCTCCCCTTTCCAGTTAGTTTACGGAGCATACGTTGTTTTCCCTTCTCAGCGAGCCATTCTTGTAGCGAAATTCTTCCATGATTATCAAGGAGAGCCCAGTGACATGGTCATAAGGATTCATCAACTGGTAGAAGTCCAGCAGGCCAGAGAGCAGGTAATGATCAAAATTTAGCACCATCAGCAGGCGATCAAGCAAGTTTTTGATAAAAAGGCCAAGAAGGAGGAGCTCCAGATAGGAGACCTAGTACTGAAATGGGATGCTCCTAAGAAGGACAAGGGAAAACACGGCAAATTTAAATCCTTGTGGATCGGGCCTTTCAAAATCTCTGAGGTTTTCTCAGATAACACGTATAGATTGCAAGATTTGGAGGGTGAAGAGGTTTTAAGTAGCCCAGTAAATGGGAATTTTCTTAAAAAATGTTTTGTCTGAGCCTTTGGTGGCTCCCTTATTTGTAAATATTGTCCTTTTGGTTCTTTGTTTTTACTTTTATTGTTTCAGCTTCGTAAATGATTCCATAGCCCAACAAAAAGGCACTAGAACTGCAAAATGAGTCCTTAGAGCATCACAGGGACGACTTTTTCCCCCATGGAGACTAATGTTAGTAACATTTCTTGTCCAGGGAACAAGAGTATTTGAGTCTGCAAGTCACAGGAGAAGCGCCCGAGCGCAGCACAGGAAAATCTCGTTTCAAGCTTCCAAGCTAGTAAGCGAGCGAAATCATATTGACGACGGTCCAAATTCGTCCATAGGGGCAGATCAGCGGTCGACGGGAAATCATGGATAACAGAGTTGCATTGAGATTAGCGTGAATAGATCGCACCCATATTGTATGCAGGGAAGAATAGCGGTCGTCCATCCAAAGGACGCGTGGTGCAAGATCGAGTCGCATCGGCTTTTCGGCAGTCACGAGTTCAAAGGGTGAAGGTTTTATGTCATTGAACATTTCGAAACCCCGAACCCCGAAGCAATGAAATCACCCAAAGGAGGGCCCACCATATCGAGGAGCACTCTCAGCCGTCCATCCAAAATGAACACCTGGCGCGCGATTAGGCTCCCTGCCTTTTTTCCCATCGTGATTTCGAAGCACAAGAAGTAGCTCCCTCATATCTCTGATGCACGAAGCAATGAGAGCGTCTAGGACTTGGGGCCCACAGCATCATCAGGTAAGTTTAGAGCCGTCAGATCTAGGGGGATGCACGTCGTCAACTCAAGCCATCTTGGCGTTTCGCTCATCGCAAATTCAAGGAACAAGGATTATCTCCTTCCCATTCATGAACGCCGAAAGCGCCTTGGGAATAAGTACATGGTCACAGCCCGTGGTCACTTGGGAAAAGAAAGGAGCTGTGTAAAGAAGGCCAAAGGTGCCGATTTTAGTTATAGAGGGGATCATCGTGATCTCCAGGTGCCATCGAATCCAATCTCAATATTGTTTCTTGCTGGAGTAAATAAAGGCAAGAACGGGTAGTTGAAACCTCCTTTCATTCGTTAAGTGTGAGGTATGGATGGTCTGGCAAGCAGTGTTCTCGTAGGGGTCCTCTGTACTGATTTTTCCAAAGAATCCATGCCAAAGTCCTCGAATAGACAGAGAAGTATGCACATGCCATTTTGTCCTTTAATGTTTCAGTTACCTCCCCTGCAAAGGTCATGCGAAGTTAAGGCGACGTTTGACAAAGGACTTCCGCCCAGAGATTGATTGAAGGCGCTACGCCTTGAAGGGTGAGCACGCTTATGTTGGGCAAATCTGCCTAAGTATATGAACTCAGTTTTTGCATTAGGGCAAGTATCGATGGTAGAGCGAAGCTCTCGATTGTAAAGTTTTAACATACACTCTAGTTCTCTGGTTATGCATTTGTATGTAAGATTTCTTGTTTAATGACAGACAGTCTTCTCAATCCATCTAGTTTCATCTCATGCTCAGAGAGTTCATGATCGACTGATTCGCACGAATTATGGAAATCATGTTTTGATAAAGGATTTATTGTGGCATTATTGTATTCTCTGGTTTTTTGCGTTTGAATGTAAGAAGATCTTGTGTTTAGATGTCTTCTCCTATAGTCTGTTAGGAACCTAATGTTTACGACAGACCTTTGCATCTCTTTGATACAAGTCTTCCCCCTACTCACCCTTACTACAACTCATTGTCTGAAGTTACCCAAGACCTCACTTGCCCATGCATGCCTGGCCTAGTTTCAGAGTTAGAACCACATCGTTATGAGTTAACTTCCATTTGATCACCCCATTAAACAAATCGTGACATAAACTGATGGGTGTCGGGCTCTGCTCCTGCTGCAATCTAGGGGTGACTTCTGACGCTAACACTAAGGGAAGCTCTAACTCCCCAATTCTATGGATAGAACCAGAAGGAGGCTACAACCCCCTATGTTCTCCAGCTACAACCACCTATCCTTTACCTGTTCTTCCACCCCAAAATATAAGTGTCAAATTATGAAACCACTACCACACTGTCACTATGAGATATACCATTGTAAACCTGTACCAACCTATACCAACAACATGTAAACAACCTATGCCAATAACTTGTAACCAATATGTACCTATACTCAGCCTTTACCTACAAAACCCAAAAGGTACCTGACTTGTATATACTACAAATCACATAGGTATGTGCCCTGTCTATACTGTAGCATGAGTATGTATGCATCCTGTCTATACTATAGCATGCATACACCTTCAATAAACTAGGGTTTTTACCTTTTCTGAAACTTTAAACACTTTTCTGACTCTATCACATCAACCTGCAAACTGTCATTGTGTCTTATCTATAGTTGTGCTATGTGCATACATCATCTTATACATCCCTTAACCAAGTGCATATATGTCTCTCTACTCATGTTTCATACATGTGTGTACAATCATGAACAAGTGTAATAACCCTCAAATGGACTAGACATCAAACCCTTATTTATATGTAGCCTTACACAATACAAACAAATTCAAAACCACTTCACAACCAAAACCCTTAACCATGTACCAAGAAATACAATTATGTCTCAACACTTGAACCAACAAGATGAACCAATGAATAATACCAACATACTAGTGTTGTATTTTTGTAGATCTAGCTCATACCATAAGTTCCATAGAACCAACACGCTCTCTGGGGAAAATCCTCAAACCCCCATAACCATTTCTCATGTAGACAAAAAAATCCAACTACAAATAGAAATAAGACATACTTTTTGAACCTGTAGATAGATCTGTTGTACCTGATCACTGTAGACCTACCTTGGAGCTTTATTTCAGAATCTAGAGACCTGGAATTTTCATCTCCTCAAATTTTCATGACTTTTCCCAACTGTATGTGCCCTGTTATACTGCCAGCCCGCATACGCACGTTCCCTTCTCTACTGCAACCTACGTACACCTCAAAAAATAGGGTTTTTCATTATTTTGTGCAATTCTGAAACTTTCATCGTCAACCCTTCATGCTACCTTAGACTTGTGTAACTTCATATGTATCAATGAGTAGCTGCAATAAACCTTATACAATAATAGAAATTCAATGTGCTCAATATGTGCTAATAAGAGAGGCTTTATCTCTTATTTATAGTTCCATGTAGCTTCCTCAAGGGGTTACCTTCTAACCAACTTAACCAAATTTCCTTATTTTAGGGCTAACCCACTTCTAACCACTTGTCCACTCATAACCACTTTATCCACAAATAACCACATAACAAATAACCACTTAGCTTCCTCAAGGGGCTGCCTTCTAACCAACTTAACCAAATTTCCTTATTTTAGGGCTAACCCACTTCTAACCAGTTGTCCACTCATAACCACTTTATCCACAAATAGTAAACTCTCTGCTTCTAATTGAAACTAATTTATTTTTAATTATTTTCTTATTGCAACAACTTAACCCATGATTAACTCCTAGTTTCACCCACTTTGCTAGTCAAATTCTTCTAGGAGATTCTAGAATAATTTAACTTATTGGACTTTCTAGCTAACTTATGAGGGTTATCCAACTTCACAAGGCCATAACTCTATAGTCGTGAGGAGTTATGTGATGTTCCACATATTATGGGAAATGCCATGACGTGTACTAACCATATAGAATAGTATTACCTGTAAATATATTAATATTCATTCCATTATACATCAAACAAACTGAAGTCCCTTAACCATACTATTGGGGCTACCATAATTTTCTACCGGACTTGCTTCAAGGGTTGACATCAATGAAAACCAACCCAATTAATCAATAGTAAAATCACCTCCAAAAGGTGAAACATCCCCTAAAAAATGTTCCACATCCTATCACAAGGTTCTATGCCATCTTAAAAGCATGATGTCCTCCATAATATATATAATTACCACCATCAAGTGTGTAATATGGTCTCCTAAAATTCCTCCAAAGCACCAAGGAACATATCTATGTCATCCATGCAAACTAGATAATCCGAAGAGAGGCTCAAGGGACCCAATGTTTTAAGCCCTAAATAGTGGCACATTACCCCTTAATTGGGGCATATTAAATTAGTAATGTTACTTTATTTATGTCGGCTTTGGTCCATTAGTTGTAATTGTACCTCATAGTATCCTATATATGCCAAGGAGACATTTTCATTTGGAATCATCTTGTATTTGGAAATTTATGTGGTGTATATGGAGTTTGCCCCCTCAAAGAGGCTTAATATATGAATCTCTCTCTTTTTCAAGGATTTGAGCACTTATTCTAAGGTTTTCCTATGCTATATTGATATTTTGTTCTTAAAATATGGAATCAGAGCTCAAGGTCTTGGGGTTTCGCTGCTACATATGAGACACCTTGGAATTTTCGCTATAAGTTTTTTCTACGACATTTCAGAAAACACCCCTTGGAGGATATTTAGTAGATGGATCAAAGTATGTAGGGTTAAAATGTTATCTCTAAAGGCCTTATACTTTTCAAGATACAGCCTGTGTAAGATAGGTTTTGGAATCATCCTGAATTGCATCATCACAAAATTTTTGCTATAAAATATTTTTTGTAACATTTCAAACTCTGAAATTCGTAGAATATTCATAGAAATTATTAAAGTATATTTCATAAAAAAAAATCATCTTCTAGGTCAGATTGCATTTGTAGATAGACCTTGTGGAAGATAGGGTATATGACTAGTCTTATTGACTAGTCTCAAGAAAGTGTTTCGGGTACAAAAATCATAAATTATTCCTAGAGTATCCAAATTGCGTGAGACCAATTGCATTGGATAGTGGACATTCTTTAGTATTTCTAGTACAATTTTCAGAATTTTATATCAATTATTTTGTGTGGGGAACGCTATACAAGTGAGATCTCCTAGAAAGGCCAAAAATAATCAAGTTGTGGGGAAGTTACCATAAATTCCACTTGGCACATCCAATTTTGATCAAACCTGTGGCATTACAAAGAAGAAATATTAGAGAACTACAAAAAAAGTAAATTTCATGCCCAAAAGGGACAAAATTTTGGAGATACAACAGAAGAAAGATTGTCTAGTAGAACCACCTTAAAATCAAGGTTTAAAAGTGATACTTTACCAACATGCCACCAAAAAAGGGAAATTCTACACCAAATAAGCCTCCAAACAGTCCTACTTGGACTCTTGATGAAGGTGAAGAAATGTGTAGGGACATAAATGATTTACAAAATAATACAGTGACAAAAGATGAACTACAAGGGATGATGGATGGTTTAAAAAGGGAGATCATTGAAGGATTGAAAAAAATCTTAATAGAGAAGACACTTGAAAGTGAAAATATATCCCATGAAATTCATGATGAGGACACAAGGAAGATGAATCAAGAATGGAGAAACTCCAACTTTGGGTTGAAGACCAACCATGTTCCTAAGATCGATATGAGGAAGTTTGATGGCAATGACCCAATCACATGGATACTTCATATGGAGCAATTCTTTGATCTAAATGATGTGCCACATACACAAAAGGTACAAATTGCTTCTTTATATTTAGAACCCAATCAATTTGTGCAGTATCAATGGCTTTGTTCTCACAAATCACTCGTCACTTGGACAATTTTCACAAAAGAAATGATAGTACACTATGAGGATACAAGGAGAAATACCTTATTTATCCAATTGATAAAAATCAAGAAAAAGGGTTCAGTTATAGAGCACATTGAGAACTTCTAAAGATTGAATATAAAGGTAACAGGTATTCCAGATGATCACTTGATTGATGTATTCATAGGAACTTTAAGGGATAACATTCAACATGAGGTTTGCCTTTGGGAACCCAAATCATTGGAGAAT
>SNQJ01S0196044.1:0-17448 GCA_010110895.2 Picea sitchensis
TATCCTTTAACTCCCTATTGTGATGTAATCTAGAAAAATCTTGAAACTATCCTAGATTGAACATGTGGGCATGTAAGGGCCCGTTACCAACCTTTAAACTTCCCTATTGTTTTGATCTAAGAAAGCAAAATTTCAAACACTATCCTATCTTTGTATCATGTGGGAATGTATGGGCCCGTTACAATATTAAGGTATGTTTGAAAAATAAAACTAAGAGGGGTCCCAAGAAGGGTCGTTGTCCTCTCCTAAAGGTTTTAAACTTTGTTAAGGGATATGAAATTGCTTTCACAATCTTTTTCTGATTCTCAAGGTCGCTTGAAGGCGCGAGAGAAGAGCATACTAAGCGATTGTAATTCAACTTCTAGTCCCAATGTAAGTTAGATGTGATTAAAAATGATTTTCCAACTTATATTATAAGCCAAAACAAGCCATCCATGTGGCAAAAAACAAATAAGGAAAATTGATTTTTATCCTCCTAAGTGCCTATGTGTGTTTGACTAACCCCTTTATATGATGAGGGGACTAAGTGTGGTGCAGTTTTTAGAGCATGCTTGACATCATTTTTAAGAAGGAAAATGGCCTTCTCCACATCCCCACAACTTACAATGTGAAATTTTGCTTAGATGCGCAGCCCCTAGTGAAGACAGAGACACACAGAGCACTGACGCGTGAACAGAGATGAGTCAGAAAGTGCATGCACGCAGAGAAAGGCTGTCACTTAAGCGCATGCGTGCACGATGCGCATATGTGGGGTAGAATACCTGTGCACTTGTGACAAGCGACCGAAAAAGAAAAATCCAGATGGATTTCTCTCAATTCTCCCTTGAATTGGATGGTTGGCAGGTCGGCCTAGGCCGGTTAGTGCACCTGCAAGTTAAAAAAACTAAAAGAAGAGCAAAATAAACCCAAATGAGGTAGGAATTTGATACCTTTCCCCAGTGGAGTCACCAATATGTTGCACCTTTTTCGTCACCTTGGTGAGAAAATAAGAGGTGGTTGCATGCCTAGTTGGGTCTTGTTGAGCAGGACAGCTGTAGAGGAAAGAGTTAGAGAAAGAAAAACAAAACTATAAGCAAGAATTAAACTAATACAAACTAAAATCATAAGCATAGGGACATAGAAATAACAAAAACAAAAAGACCCATGTCACCAATGTTTTTAGGCTGATCTATTGATGAAATCAAAGCACCAAGAAGAAAGGGGACTATGAGTCCCTTCTTCCTCCAAGGGAAGGCTCTTGGACCCTCACAAGCTTGCTCTCCTTACAACAAAGAAAATGAAAATAGTGGTGAAAGAACTCTTTGCAAATCCACTCAATGGAGAGGTGGATTGCTCAATGAAATGGTTCCAATGTGTTCTTGTCAAGGAATGAGTCCTTAAAACAATCTAGGCAGCATAACATTACTTAGAATTCCTTCAGAAAATGAGGTGCATTCATGGCTTTTTATAGCATTGCTTTGGGCTTTTGTGTAACTGCTTTGTAGTGTGAAAAGAGGCCATTTAGGGCATTATTAGGTCTTTGACCAGCCCACCATTTGGATCCAGCCCGGATTTGGAGGTCAAATCAGCTTGGGAGCTGAACCATAAGTGGTTGGGAGGCCGAACACATTCATAAATGAGTCGTTTAGCAGGTGTGCGGCTTTTTGCGCTAACAACCGCACATCGTGCGCGTATGCACGCATTCTACGTTCCTGTTCCGTGCATGTGCACGCACGCCCAATGTCTGCAAAGCGCTCTTCAATTTTTCACTACTTTGTACAGTTTTTCCCTTTTTTGAATGTTGTGAGATTAATTCAGGGCCATGAATGACTCCATTACTGTTTGACGATGTTGAGTTCTTGTCGCCATGTGCGGACAAAATTTCAGTGATAACAGAAATCAAATTTTTTTGGTCTGCCAAAAGCCAAATTTTTCAGTCTATCGAAATCCAAATTTTTTGGTTTGTCGAAAGTTGAATTTTTAAGTCCTGTGAAGAGCCAATTTCAAGTAAGTTGAAGGACAAATTTTTAAGTTCGTTGAGCGATGTATTTTGAAGTCCATTGAAGATTCAATTTTGAAACTCATCGAGAGACAAATTTTGAAGTCTATTGTAGAGCCAATTTTTGAAGCTCATAGATGACACAAATTTAGAGGTTCACCGATAGAAAAATATTTGGTTTTCTAATGGGAGAATTATTTAGCTCACCAATGAGGATAGTGACATGGTCATGTCATAGGATGTCATGTGGATATCAATAGCCATGTGCCATGACATGTCATCCAAGTTTACACGTGAGCAAGATGATGGTGAAATTGACATAATAGGATAAAAAAATATTAGTTCCAAGTCAAATTTTAGGGGTAGGTCTACAATGAGGAGGACTATAAAAGTGTCAATAAGGACCACTAGCCAATTTTGCTGTGATTTTCCAAATATTGCATACTAATGGTTTTGAAGAACATGGTTGTACTCCTTGACAAATCTCCTATTGATAATGATATTTTTATAGTGAGCAATTGGAGAAGACACAATGAAACGTAGTGGATTAATTGGCATAGAAGAAGAGTGGAGCCTATAGTTATGTTGACGGGCGAAATTGACCACTCGTCAAATGGAAGAGTGAATTCAGTCCGGGGTTGTCTAAATAACCCAAGCCGTTTGGAATAATCCACTCTGACGGGTTTAGCGGCTCTGTTGGCCGATCTAAGTCCTAAAGAAAGTAAAAAAACAAAACTAAATAAAATAAAATAACTTAACTCACTGAAAATTATATACAAATCTGATATATATTTATAGTTTAGTAAATAATGTTTATAACATAAATATACTTATTGTATGTATAATATATACAAATGGCTTTATTTCTAATATATGTATAACATTTACAGAATGCAAATTTTAATCTAAATCTGCGAAAATCGAATATGGATTGATTTATTAAACAAAAACAAAGCTATCATTCAATCTTTTTGATTTATATTTTTTTTTGTAATGTTTATAAACAAGAAATGAAGAATAAAACTGTCTAATTGAAAACAGAGATAACAAATAGTAGAATATGTTTAGACTGCAGGAAATTTCTGTATTAAACTAATGAAATAAAACTCACAAACTAACCTGTAATCGCATCTCATATTCATCCTGTGTATAGCATCCAATCTTGTTGTTTGATGAGGAAAACCCGCAACAGGTCATACAAATGCTTCTTGTAAACATGAAGCAATAGTGATTGAATCTGAATGATATAACATAAAGGAGATATAGTGATAGCAATTTTATAATTTCACAAGTGGTTACATTGAGGTAGATCCTGCTGTGAAAACTTGTGAATAAATGTTCAACGAATGACGAAGATAAATCTCCTAATCTCAAGTTTGAACATAATAATTATTGTATGTTAATTATTAGACATAAAATATGGATATCATATAAATCTTATCATATCAATGTGCAATAAACCACGACAGCTAAAGAAATCACGATCTAACTACAAATCGAAATAATCATAACTTGAATAAAAACACGATATAGAGAAGCTAAAGCTATGCAAATATCATATTCCATTCAAGTCTGTAAATCATAAATCCATAGTTTTTTCCCTAGGCAGAGATGATCTCAAGTTTACAAAACAACATACTTATATAGTTTATAGGAACAAAATGTTTCCTGTTGATAACGTCCAATCTGTTCCAAAAAATGTGGGGGATGCAACCTCCCAGATTCTACTAACAACCTATTCTATTTAAAAACATAAAGGTAGTATGCTGAGAAATTCCAACAGTGCTTCAAATCTCCTTAGAAATCATAGGTTCCTGAAAACAAATAAGAATAAAAGATTTCAGATGTATTTTCAGTTATCAAAACAAGTAATTCGAATTTTTTCTAACTAGCTACAGAATCTCACAATTTTGTAGCTAGTTATAATTATAACTAGAATCATATTTTATTGAATCAATCAAAACAAATTAAAAGTAATATGTGCAAACAAATCATGTATCCTAATTTGAAAAATATAGAATCATACTAAACTTATTAAAAAAAAATCATACCTCAAATTAAGGGATTCTAACTAATCAAACAATCTTTGAATTTACTATTGCAGTCGTTGCTTCCACATTCTTAAAAACAATAGACCCTGTGGTTTTTTGGTGTTTGTCTTTGGTTTGAGCTACGGATTGGAGTCTACTATTCTCCTTCGTTAGCGAATTCACCTGGTCTTCCAAGGATTTAAGCTGAGACTGAAGTAAAGGCACATCTTTGTAATACCTATCGATTCAGGATCGACATTCATTACAGTGCGGTTGTGTAGACTGTGTATCAGCACTGATAGTATTAACAGGTGGGGAATCTTACATTTGACCTGTAGGTTCATTACTGATTCTGATTCCAAGGAAATCAGGATTGTCCTTTAGACATGGTGGAAGGTTAGTAACATAATCGTAGGGTCTGTCAGAGCAAAGTCCATATGAATATGGATACTCTTCGGCCATGAATCTTTCAATCTACGAATCTGAATCTTCACTTACCACAATTGTGTTTTTGTCTACAGAGGGCTTAGGTTTGTTTCGAGCACACCGTGACCCAACGGGTGACCCTTTTACTCTTATAATTGACATCGACGTTGCCTTTACACTTTTTCCTTGCGGATTTTTTAACAGTCTTAACACAACATTAGGATACGAATCCGGTTGAGTGTCAGGTTGGGTAGAATCAGGATAGGTCGAGGGTTCCAAATTAGAAATAGGATCACAGGGCAAGAGTGAAGGAGGAGAGATGGTAGGTTTCACGAGGGTTTATGTGATGACAGGCTTGTCAACCTGTTCCAACTCACTACTACCAAAACCATTTCATAACAGAATAGCATCCCAACAATCATTGTTTAATTTCAACTGATGTATAATAATAATCTTGATTAAACAATGGTGGAACAAACTAGAATCAGACTTCTGCCTCTTAAACCGCTTTCCCATATTATATAGACTTCGAAGGAGGAAATAGGGCATGTTCAAGGGGAAATCGATAAAACTCATAAGAAATGGCAAGTGATACAAGAAAACCAACCCAAATCTCCCCTCACAGGTAATGAACTGTTTCACAATAGCTAACAGATCATGTCATCTAGGTTTTAAAGTTGAGACGGGCATACCTCGGTCGCAGCTGGTAATTCTCTTTGAGGTGAAAAACAATGACCAGGGAACCTCTTCAACCTTAGAGTTTTTGAACCACTTTTTCCCCATAGCTGGTAAACCGATGGCTTGGCTTATAAAATCTTCATTTACCTCAAGCTGGATGTATCCTGTTTTTTCTCTACAACCGTCGAATGTCAACGTGAATTCTTGAGCAACTCTTAGATTAAAACTCTTGAACTTTTCAATAAACACATGCCAGTCGTTCCTTTCTAAGTCATCTCTGGCATTGTCAAATGATAACAATGTCTGGATGCCATTGGGATCAATCCTCACCACAGGAGCCATGGCTAACAGAAAGTAACTGACACGGGAATCAGAGGTAGGGTTTGATAGAGAAAACACAGAGCCATAGCCCCGAGTTTCCTCAATGCAATGCAAAGACAACTCGAAATGGTAGGCAGGAGAGTTAATTACCATGCGTGTGAGAGAGGTCATGTAGATCAAGGCCATGCAGATCTATAATACCATGATGTACTTAAAATGACACCTTGGCATATTGGTACGCATAAGGATCAGAACAGTAGAATAGTACGTGTATCCATAACTTGATCATAAAGATTAATGTATCAAATAAACATTGAACCATTAAAAATTTTATGAATCAAAACCCGATTGACATTAATCGAATGCTAAATGAGTGGAGGTTTTATACTTATGTAACCAAGGCACGTTTAAGACCAAGTGGTTATAAATAAGGAAAAAAATCAAGTTCATAGCGAAAGACGACAATTCGACAATAGACCATATGAACAGTTATCCTTTGATCAAAAATCGAAATCAAGTGTGAATTCCAGCTGTGAGTTTTCATGCTTACAGTCATGAAAAAAAAAAATGAAAAGCAGGTATGTAGAAAGTGACAAGTGACAAGTGTCGTTTAATGAGAAAGGTCATGACGAGTAACGAGAATTTAAAGACCCTGTGTAGGCAGCTTGTAAAAATAGAGATTATATTATTACTGCCAACAATGGCGGCACACTGGTAGAAGCCGTTATCTACCAAATGAACGAGTTCAGATTAGGATAATCAGAAAAAACTTCAAACCGAAAATAACTAGAAAGTTGTCTGAACAATCATTATCAATTATAAAACATTCCATTTTTAGATTATTGTTATTTTAAAGAGACGAGAACTGACAACAATCTTAACAGAAGAGAGTCACGATATTAAAGTTAAAATCTTCAATATTGTTGACAGGGCCGCTGCTGCTAGCAGGCATATATAGCCTCGTGAGGGATGTCATTTAACCCACTCTGATATATGTATCCTTCCAATAAGTTCCAGATCATAATGAAGGACATTTAAGGTCAAAAGAATCCATATCTGAGAATTTTCATATACCTCACATTGCTTCACTGCCAACGGGCCTGTTCAGTACCCCGACGAAGTTATCTTGGCATCATGCATGCATTTACCTGCTGCCAGCAGACCTGTTCAGTATCCCGACGGGTTTACAAGCACTTCCCACAACTCTCTGAAGGTTTATTTAGATTTAAATATTTTTTAATAGAGCGGGGTGATGCTTAAAATCCTGGTTTTTGGACATATCTTAGTAAATTACAGACCTTGAAGAAATTTTCTTAGTTGTCCTTCATTAATATCTAGAAATAGTTTGTTAATAAACCAACTTTCAAGAGCAGGGAGACATCTCTGAGTTGTTCTCTTAAGGAACAGGGACAGCGTAAAAATATTTTTTATGGATAATCCTGAGTACCTTCAATTGCAGATTGAAATCAAGAAACACTTTTCAAACAATGAGTTATCTTTAACATGGCTGCAAACTCAAGGAAATATCACAATTGATGTTTAAACAACTTTCAACAGTTACTTTAGGGGGAAATTTTTCTGTTCTCTTCGTCTAAGCTAGCCCATGATGCAGACATGTGCATTTCAAAAAGAAAGACTGATAAGGAAAAGGGAAAAATCAAAACAAACCAGCGAAGAAAAACAGAAAGCAAGCAAAACAAAAATATTTACACAGTGTACATAGGAGTGTCATCAGGCGAAGTACCTTTTTAGAGCTTGGCCATTCACCGGATAGGTGTCTGGATGTCCCTCTAAATTATGTAATCGAAAGGAACTGGGACCCAATTTCTCAACAATTAAGAATGGTCCTAGCCACAAGTTCTGAAACTTTATATGTTCTCCTTTTCCCTCATGCGGTTTGTCCCATTTTAGGACAAGGTCACCTACCTCAAAATTTCTGTCAGAGGCAGAATTGGAATCAAACATGTTTTTAACAATGAGTTGATCTTGATCTAATTTCCATTTCGCTTGAGCCCTCACTTCTTCTAATTTTAACAAAGCATTAATTTGATTCTCCAAAGGGGGAGAGTCCTCTTCTTGTACTTTCCAGGATAGTTGCAGAGAGGGAAGGAGGACATGTGGTGGAAGAATCGCCTCTCTGCTGTAAACGAGAAAGAAAGGTGAGTTACCCACAACAGTTTTAGGAGTTATTCTATCAGCCTAGATTGCGTTTAATGGTGCGTTTTGCCAATTTTTATGGTTTTCAGAGACCGTTCTCTTGATAATTTTGATCAAATTTTTATTAGTCGATTCTGCCAAACCATTGCCTTGGGGGTAATAGCTGGTAGAATACTTTAATTTAATTCCCTTTTCTAGAGCGAAATCACTCATCTCAAGAGACGAAAAATAAGAAGCATTATCAAATACCAGGCATTCAGGGATACCGAAATGAGTAATAATATTTGAATTCAAGAAAGATATTACCTGGATAGTATTTACATCTTTTAATGGGGCAGCCTCGGACCACCTAGTGAAGTAATTTGTGGTCGTTATGATATACTTATTCTACTGTGAGGATGGCGGATTGATCGGGCCTATAATATATAGACCCCACTGCTGAAAAGGGGAGTCTACTGAAACTGGTTGCAGAGGGAAGGATGGTTTCTGTATCTGTCCAGATGTTTTTCGACAAATTACACACTTGTGACACAAAGCATGAGCATCTTTAAAAAGGGTAGGCCAGTAATAACCTTCTCTTAATACTTTATGGGCAGTGGTATCTCAACCAAAATTCCCACCAGCTTCTCCTGAGTGCAATTCCAATAAGACCTTTTCTGCTTCATGTTTCTCAAGACAATGCATTAGTACTCCATCAAAATTTTGACGAAACAGAATACCATTAATCAGCTGAAAAGAAGCAGATTTCAATCTTAGTGCTCTTGTTTTTGTGGGATCTAGATGACGGGGAGCTGATCCATGTTCAAGACAAAATTTTATATCATCATACCAGGGACTAATAGGGTTTTGTGCACAACAGATTTGATTTTGATAGAGTTGTCCTGGATTCAACACATCATTTTCCTCTTGTTGTCCTGCAGTTGAATCAGCGACTAACTTGCATAACCCTTGGCCTCTTACTATTTGTGCTGGGGTTATTTCTATGTCATACTCATGCAAGGATGTGACTCAGTTTTCCCTTTTTTCGCCTAGTCCTTTCTGTACTAACCAATTTCTGACAGTCGGGTAAGGGACAATGATTTTCATCCTAGATTTCAAAAGATAAGATCGAAAGTGCTTTACTACTTTGAAAACAGTATAGGCTTGTTGATATACTGTTGGGTAATTAAGTTCTTCCCCTTTGAAGGCTGAGCTCATAAAGGAAATTGGGACTTCGTTATTTTCAGCGTTTATTTTAGTTAGGACGGCGGCGTATGAACGGTCAGAAGCAAACATGTAGAGAGTGAAGTCTTGCGAAAAGTCAGGGCTCATTAGAGAATGAGCGTCTATTATGGAATTTTTTATTGAATTAAAAGCATGGCTTTCTAAAGGTTCCCAATTGTATTGTACGTCGTTTTTTATTAGGTTTTGTAATGGTCTCAACATTTCTGAAAAGCTGGGGACGAATCTCCTAACAAAGTTTATCTGGCCTAAGAAAGATTACATAGACTTTTTGGATGAGGGAGGCGGAAGTTTCGAAATGAGTTGAGTTCTTTCAGGGTTGATAATCATCCCTTCGCTTGATACAATAAATCCTAGGAGTTTACCTTGTTCTACTGCGAAGATAGATTTTTTAGGATTCAAATAAATGTCGTACTTACGACATCGCTGTAGAATGGATCTTAAATGAGCTAGATGATATTCTTTGTTTTTCGAGAAGACAGTGACGTCATCCAAGTAAACTACGACATATTGATTGATTAAGCCTCGGAAAGCGATGTCCATCACTCTCTGGAAAGTGGCACTGGCATTTATGAGTCCAAAGGGCATCTTCCTATAAGCGTAGGTGCCCCACGAAGTGCGGAAGGTGGTTTTGAGTTGGTCTGGAGGGGACATACGGACTTATTTATACCCTGAAAAACCATCCAACAAGGATAATGTTTCAGAACCATATACCTGTTGAAGGATCTATTCCATGGGAGGGACATGGTAGTTGTCTTTATCAGACACTCGATTGAGATTTTGGAAATTGACACATAGTCGGATTTCACCATTCTTCTTTTGGACAGGGACAAGATTAGAGACCCATTGTGTGTGCCTAACTAGGAAGATTATCTTAGCATTCAGGAGTTTGTTTAATTCCTTCTTGACAGTTGGTTAGAGTTTTAGGTGCATTTTCCTTAACTTTTGTTGAAAAGGTTGGGTTTGGGGTTTCATAGGAATAACGTGTTGTATGATGTTAGGATCAAAGGTTTTTAGGTCATCGTACGTCCAAGAAAAAACATCTTTGAATTCCTTAAACAATTTAATAAACGTTTTTTTTTCTTGCTCAGAACACCCCACCCCTAAATTAATGCACTGTGGGTTGTCTTTAGTTCCCAAATTTCATGCGTCAAAGAGGAACTATTCGTTTTACAGTTCACTGATTTTCGGAACTTGTCATGAAGATCATAAATTTTTTCTAATATAACTACAGAGTTTGGGATAGAATTTACCATGTCTGATGAAGCTTATGGAGATCTTAGATCTGGTATTACCGTAAAGTCACGAAGATTTTCGTCATGAGTACCTTCGTCGATCACCGCACCCTAGAAAGTTTCTTCCATATGAAAAAAACTTATAATCTGTTGATCGTCATCGAAGACTCTCCAATTCATGATGTTGTCTGGGACGGACGGTCTGAACAACAGTTCAACGGAGAATGCATTCAGAGATAAGCCTTCTGCAGGGAAAAGTTTTGAAGCTACGTTAGCTAACAAATCAGCTTCAGAATTATTCAATCTAGGAATAGAATTTATATTAAATGCGGCAAACTTATTCATCAAATTCCATACCTCAGTTTGGTAGCTTTTAAGGTGTGGAGATAAACAGTGGATAGAATTTGTTACCTGTCTAACTACGATTTCTGAATCACCAAAGACAGTTAAATTTTGAACATTCATATCTAATGTTTTTCTGAGGCATTGCAATAGTGCCTCATATTATGTTGTGTTGTTTGTACATTCGAATTCTAACCTGTAAGCAATCAGGGTCTTGTTACCTACTAGATCGATGATCACACAGCCTGTACCATCTCCTTCCTTGGATTTTGACCCATCAAATTAAAGAGACCATATTTGATTTTTGTCGGTTGCATGTGACCACTGGGCAGAAGCAGCTAGCTGCATACATTTCAAAATTTCAGACTGTTGTTTCAGGTTAGTGATAGTGGAAATTTCGGCCAAGAAATTACCGAAAAGAGTATCCATCCCCTATATTTCAGGTGAATCGACAGAAGGAGAGAATGGTTCATTGGGATCATTTAAATTAGTCACCGTGAAGTTTAGATAACGTTCATGATTTACCTTGATTTTGTTGGGATTTCCATTCTCGGGTAGCCACAAGTGAGACCAATCTGTCACAAAATAGTCGTGTAGCTATTCTGACCAGTCTCTGCTTACAAAAAAACCAAAAAATTCTGGGATATCTACAACAATAATATTAATCACTTGATGAACTTTAGGGTTAGACGACAATCTTATAAGCACATTTCTCAATTCGCCTATAACTTTAACACTAGTTTGATCAAGCTGGATAATCTTCAAGGTGGATGGTTGAACTTCGGCATTAATCTTTTGACAAACAGACCAAGGCATTACATTAGATGACGCTCCTGAATCTACCATGCAGTTATGCACATTCCTATTGAAAATTTCAAAAGTTAACAAAAATGGAGGGACATTTATGCGAGTACTAAGAGTGGAATCATGTTGCTTTTTACTCGCGGCTTCTAAAACTGATTTATCTACATTTGTTACATTATTTACAGGAAGGTCTCTTTTTTCGTGAGGATCAGAAGTAGTTTTGGCGGAGGCCTTCTGAGGAACTTTGGGGTTGTTCTGAACACCTTTGTTACTGCTTGGATTGCCATTTTTGTTGTTCTCTGCAATATTTTGTAGCATTTTTTGCAGAAGAAAAGGGAATTTTAATAATTCATAAACATAAATGTTAGCCATAAGATTTTTTAGATCTTCAACCAAATCATAATCTAAGCTTGGGTTTACTGAATTATTTCTAGTCTTAGTTGATTTAGATCGTTTTGGAGGCAAAGTCGTAGTGATTTCAGAAGAAGGCTTGTTTGTTGTCTTACTCCTAGTATTGTAAGGATGAACTGTTTCGAAATTATCTTGAAAAATACTATTCAAAAAATGTCAAAAAATGTTCGGAGAGGATTCATCTTCTTCTACTGTCTCTTTTTCAGCTACTTCTTTAGGGATCTCGGAAGGCATCAAGTTATCATGTGCTTCTAGAATCGTTTGAATAGCGAATTACGGGCTTTCTATATTTAGGCCTTCAATATTTGAATTAGGTCGATTGGTGGGAAAAGGATTCCTAAAAGGGGGTTTGTAATGTCCTTTGCTCGAAGAAGCTTCTTTAGCCATCCTTTTCAAATCTATAACTTAATTGGACAATTTTTGAATGACTTTCTGTAAGTTTTCTAAATCTGAGCTTTCAAGTTGAGCTTTGTTTTGGGAAGGCCTAGGGAGGATTTCGATTTTCTTTTTGGAAGATGAAATAGTCTCTGTCTCATTGCTAGTAGTGTCTTTTAAGCTGAGGATGTCTTTCTCGATATGACTAGCCTCTTTGAAGGCTTCTAACAACGTGGATTTCTTGGATCTCTTTACCCAAATGTCTATGCTTTGATGTAAGGATTTCGTATAATATGCTATAACCAGATTCTCGACAGGCATTGAATCCGTAGGGATTTGGTTCTTTAGTGTCAAGAACCTTTGATTAAAGTCTTTGATATTTTCTTTGGGATTCATTCTTAAACTAGAAAGTTCCATGACTAGAACTTCAGGAGACTTGTCGTCTCCGAACTTCTCAAGAAAACAGTATTCAAACTTCTCCCATGACACGATGGTGTGGGGATGTTGGGAAAAGTACTAGGTAGAGGCATTGCCCTCAAAGGTGTAGGGAAACAATCTACAGACTACGTCTTCGTGCTCAACACTATAGAGTCTAATGGCTAACATAAACTTTTTGATGTGATCTTCGACGATCTATTTGGAATCCGGTTCAAATTTAGGGAGCCATTTCTCCAGGTGTTTGGGTAAGGAATGTTGAGGCCCAGGTATGGCCACTACATCTTGGTCGAGCCAGGGTCTGGAAGGATTTTTTTGGTTGGAAATAGGTGTGGGTGGTGTCAAAGTCTGGGATGATAAACTACCTTCGTCAAAGGATTCTTCTCCGGAAGAAGAAGGAGATGAATGAGGTGGTGATGGTGGTATACTAGATCCTCCTGTTGTAGGAGTGAGGATAGGATATATAGGGTTTAAAGTAAGGTCAGTGCCTCCAATTTGTTCTCTAATATCAGAGAAGTCTAATGGTTGGTCCAAAGTTCGGTTTGGTTGTCTTAAACGGGTGAAGGCACTGTGCGTTCTTATAAGAGATTGGCGAACAATCTCTTGTATGTCACCACCCGTAGGATTTGGAGTTACTAGTTCAACTGTGATTCGTAGATCGTTGTTTGATGTGGTTCTTGTTTGAGGGACAATGTTGTCATCTGAATGACTTCTAGTCACTATAGGTGAGCAAGTAGGTGGTGGAGGAGTCTTACGACCACCTCGTGCCATTAATAATTTTCAGGCCCTCCTTCTAGCGCCATTTGTTGATGGGCGAAATTGACCACTCGTCAACTGGAGGAGTGAATCCGGTCCGGGGTTGTCTAAATAACCCAAGCCGTTTGTATTAATCCACTCCAATGGGTTTAGCGGCTCCGTTGGCCGATCTAAGTCCTAAAGAAAGTAAAAAAACAAAACTAAAGAAAATAAAATAACTTAACTCGCTGAAAATTATATACAGATCTAATATATATTTACAGTTTAGTAAATAATGTTTATAACATAAATATACTTATTGTATGTATAATATATACAAATGGATTTATTTCTAATATATGTATAACATTTACAAAATGCAAATTTTAATCTAAATCTGCGAAAATCGAATATGGATTGATTTATTAAACAACAACAAAGCTATCATTCAATATTTTTTATTTATATATATTTTTTATAATGTTTATAAACAAGAAATGAAGAATCAAACTGTCTAATTGAAAATAGAGATAACAAATAGTAGAATATGTTTAGACTGCAGGAAATTTCTGTTTTAAACTAATGAAATAAAACTCACAAACCAACATGTAATCGCATCTCATATCTGTCCTCTGTATAGCATCCAATCTTGTTGTTTGATGAGGCAAACCCACAACAGGTCCTACAAATGCTTCTTGTAAACATGAAGCAGTAGTGATTGAATCCGAATGATATAACATAAAGGAGATATAGTAACAACAATTTTATAATTTCACAAGTGGTTACATTGAGGTAGGTCCTGCTGTGAAAACTTGTGAATAAATGTTCAACGAATGACGAAGATAAATCTCCTAATCTCAAGTTTGAACAGAATAATTACTGTATGTTAATTATTGTACATAAAATATGGATATCATATAAATCTTATCATATTAATCTGCACTAAACCACGACAGCTAAAGCAATCACGATCTAACTACAAATCGAAATAATCATAACTTGAATAAAAAAACGATATAGAGAAGCTAAAGTTGTGAAAATATCATATTCCATTCAAGTCTGTAAATCATAAATCCATAGTTTTTGCCTCAGGCAAAGATGATCTCAAGTTTACAAAACAACATACTTATATAGGTTACAGGAACAAAACGTTTCCTGTTGATAACATCCAATCTATTCCAAAAAATGTGGGGGGTGCAACCTCCTAGATTCTACTAACAACCTATTCTATTTAAAAACATAAAGATAGTATGCTGAGAAATGCCAACAGTGCTTCAAATCTCCTTATAAATCATAGGTTCCTGAAAAAAATAAGAATAAAATATTTCACATGTATTTTTAGTTATCAAAACAAGTAATTCGAATTTTTTCTAACTAGATACAGAATCTCACGATTCTGTAGCTAGTTATAATTATAGCTAGAATCATATTTTATTGAATCAATCAAAACAAACTAAAAGTAATATGTGCAAACAAATTGTGTATCCTAATTTGAAAAAGACAGAATCATACTAAACTTATTAAAAAAAAACCATACCTCAAATTAAGGGATTCGAACTAATCAAGCAATCTTTGAATTTACTATTGCAATCGTTGCTTCCACGTTCTTAAAAAAAACAGACCCTGTGGTTTTTTGGCATTTTTCTTTGGTTTGAGCTACGGATTGGAGTCTTCTATTCTCCTTTGTTAGAAAATTCACCTTGTCTTCAAAGGATTTAAGCCGAGACTGAAGTAAAGGCACATCTTTGTAATACCTATCGATCCAGGATCGACATTCATTACAGTGCGGCTGTGTAGACTTTTTATCGACACTGATAGTATTAACAGGTGGGGAATCTTCCATTTGACCTGTCGGTTGATTACTAAGTTTGATTCCAGGGAAATCAGGATTGTCCTTTAGACACGGTGGAAGGTTAGTAACATAATCGTAGGGTCTGTCAGAGAAAAGTCCATATGAATATGGATACTCTTCAGCCAGGAATCTTTCAATCTTCGAATTCAAATCTTCACTTACCACAATTGTGTTTTTGTCTGCAGAGGGCTTAGGTTTGTTTCGAGCACAAACCCAACGGGCGGCCCTTTTACTCTTATAATTGACATCGACGTTGCCTTTACACTTTTTCCTTGTGGATTTTTTAACAGTCTTAACACAACCCTTAGGATACGAATCCGGTTGAGTGTTGGGTTGGGTAGAATTAGGATAGGTTGAGGGTTCCAAATTAGAAATAGGATCATAGGAAAAGAGCGAAAGAGGAGAGATGGTAGGTTTCACGAGGGTTTTTGTGACGACAAGCTTGTCAACCTGTCCCAACTCACTACTACCAAAACCATTTCGTAACAGAAAAGCATCCCAACAATCATTGTTTAATTTCAACTGATGTATAATAATAATCTTGATTAAACAATGGTGGAACAAACTAGAATCAGAATTTTGCCTCTTAAACCGCTTTCCCATCTTGTATAGACTTCAAAGGAGGAAATAGGGCATGTTCAAGGGGAAATCGATAAAACTCATAAGCAATCGCAAGTGATACAAGAAAACCAACCCAAATCTCCCCTCACAGGTAACGAATTATTTCACAATAGCTAACAGATCATGCCATCTAGGTTTTAAAGCTGAGACAGGCATACCTCGGTCGCAGTTGGTAATTCTCCTTGATGTGAACAACAATGACCAGGGAACCTCTTCAACCTTAGACTTTTTGAACCACTTTTTCCCCACAGCTGGTAAACTGGTAGCTTGGCTTATAAAATCTTCATTTACCTCAAGCTGGACATCTCCTGTTTTTTCTCTACAACCGTCGAATGTCAAATCGAATTCTTGAGCAACTCTTAGATTAAAACCCTAGAACTTTTCAATAAACACACACCAGCCGTTCCTTTCTAAGTCATCTCTGGCATTGTCAAATGATAACAAGGTCTATATTCCATTGGGCTCAATCCTCACCACATGAGCCATGGCTAATAGAAAGTAACCGACACGGGAATCAGAGGTAGGGTTTGATAGAGAATACACAGAGCCATAGCCCTGAGTTTCCTCAATGCAATGCAAAGACAGCTCGAAATGGAAGGCAGGAGCATTAATTACCATGTGTGTGAGAGAGGTCATGTAGATCGAGGCCATGCAGAGCTATAATACCATGTTGTACTTAAAATGACACATTGGCATATTGGTGCGCATAAGGATCATAACAGTAGAATAGTACTTGTATCCATAACTTGATCATAAAGATTAATGTATCAAATAAACATTGAACCATTAAAAATTTTATGAATCAAAACCCCATTGATATTAATCGAATGCTAAATGAGTGAAGGTTTTATACTTATGTAACCAAGGCACGTTTAAGACCAAGTGGTTATAAACAAGGAAAAAAATCAAGTTCATAGCGAAAGACGACAATTTGACAATAGACTATAAGAACAGTTATCCTTTGATCAAAAATCGAAATCAAGTGTGAATTCCAGCTGTGAGTTTTCATGCTTACAGTCATGAAAACAAAAATCGAAAAGCAGGTATGTAGAAAGCGACAAGTGACAAGTGTCATTTAATGAGAAATGTCGTGATGAGTAACGAGAATTTAAAGACCCTGTGTAGGCAGCTTGTAAAAATAAGGGAGGTGCAGAACTATAGATAATATAATGGAAATTTGATAAGGGCCCATGAGGAGTATAATCAAAGTAATATCCAATTGCTTCAGAGTTTGAACAATTTAGAGAGGAAAATTCATAAAGATTCTAGCACGAGACATGCAACCAATATGTGGTATGAAACAACACCCAGATCTCATGAAAGGAGGTATGATCATTGAGAATATAGACATTCAATAAGTGTTAGTAGACATCACCAATAACCAAGGCATTTAGCTAGAAGAGTACCTACATTTTCAAAATCAGAGACCAACCCAAGTAGGTATCCTAACAGACATCAGAGGTGAAGTCCTGAGTTACATAATTTGCAAGGAGAGATTAGGAGGACCAAGCCACCAAAATTTAATGCATATAATAGGAAGGGTAAATATGTTGAGGCCTAGATGTTGTGAATGAGAAAATATTTCCAGTTGCACAATTATTCATTAAATTTGGAAGCAAGGATTTTCATATATCATTTGTAGGGGAAATCATCCATGTGGTGGGAAAAATTGAAGTAGTGTTGACGGGTGAAATTGACCGTCCATCAACTGGAAGAGCGAGCCCGGTCCAGGGTTGTCTAAATAACCCAAGCCGTTTGGTGTAACTCATTCTGGCAGGTTTAATGGCTCCATTAGCCAATCTAAGAATCCTAAAAGAAACGAATAAA
>SNQJ01S0196045.1:29417-40576 GCA_010110895.2 Picea sitchensis
ATTTGAAGAATGTAACATTTCAACTTAACAATAATAGGGGAAAAGAGAAAAGAGAAGTTTTTTGGTGTACACTATGCAGGACAGAAGGACACCATAAGAACGAATGTCCAACTTTTATGCAGTATATGGTGATAGGGGTTCCAATCCCATTTCCAATAGGAGGACCATGGTGTGATATTTGTAAGACACATGGGCATGATCCATATCATTCTCCAATGATGCAGAAGTATAAGATAGTACCAAAAAGGTCATATTGCAATTTTTGCAAATCAGTGGGTCATGGTGATAAGGATTGTAGAACGATGGAGATGATGAGAGAAATAAATTCAAATACTTATAGGATGTAAGAATAAATGTTGACAGGAAAAGTTGCACCTCATTTCATCCAGGTACCACCACCATACAAAAATGCACAATTGCAGTACAATAATTCTCATCCACAGTATAACCCAGCGCAGTATAACCAAGTACCCCAGTACAACGCACCATGAGGAGATGAAGGTGGATATAGAAGTGGAGGACGAGGAAGAGGAGGATTTGGATGAGGAAGAGGACTAGTAGTGTACCACAACTTCCAACAACTAGGACATTATGCAAGGGAGTTCCCACTTCCACCAACAACATGTATGTACTTTCACGCAATAGACCATGACACATAATATTTCCTAACACTCTTAAGAAAGATCTGGGAAAAAAGGAACCAGAAAAACCAGAATTTCCAATGGATTTCTGAAAAATCCAGGGATGAGGGGAGAAACATCAATATAGTAACTCAAGGAGGAGCCAAGACAGGAACAGATGCAACAAAAAAAGATCCAATGCAACACCAATGTGTTAAGAAGAATATTGAGCCACAAAAGTAGTTTGACGTGCGGAAGGAAAATGAAACATATAAGGAGGATAGACATGTGTTTCTCAAAAAGAATGTTGCATCTACATCAATCAAGCAACAAAATCAGAACCCACCAATATACGAGATTCCATTCTCAATGGACCATACCAATAAAGGACAACCTTTAGAACAAGTAAGTAACATAAAGACTTTTTTGCAATCTCGTGTTAGTTATTGAATGATCCATCATATGTTAAAATATTTAAAAAATTGCTATAAATATGCAACACATAGATAAGAGGGAATTTAGAACATAAAACAGTTAATCATATCAATAGAAGAAGAAGGACAAGCAGAGAATTCAAACTCAATGCCAACATTGGGGATTTCAACATGGGAGATGATATATGGGATTTAGACTTTGAAGTAAATGTATTACCTAAGAATACATGGTAGTGTATGGTGGAACCCACCCTAGGCTATTCACATGTCTAGTTGAAACTAGCAAATCAACACAGAGTGTTACCAATTGGATGGATTACAGGTGTGATGGTAGATTTGAATGGAGTGTACACTATGGCATATTTTGAAGTGATAGAGATAGTGGATGGAACAACACCTTATCAACATTACTTGGATTTGATTGGGAGTTCGATAACCATGCTATAATCTACCTAAATATAATAAAAATGACTTTTGAATTGGGAGAATATAGATTCATTTCACCATTGTATCCTTCAAAAGGAGAAATGTTTTTAGAGGCCACTTGTTTGGATTTGGAAAAAACAAACCAGTTGTATAGAACCACTGCGCGAGAGAGGATTATGTCAACCCAACTATAGATGGGGCACTCAGCTGGAGAAGCAATACATCATGTGTTTATGAATCAGACATATCTTTGGAGAATTGACAACATCGATTACATGAAGTTTCCACAAGGAGTTGCACAATAATCGACTGCACAGTAAGATGGGTTAGTATAAAGATAAGAGAACCTCCTATTTTTCATGGGCTAAATGATTTAGAGGAATTATTGACAAGATATGTAGAGGAATTGTTAGAAAATCAAAGGCTCTTAGCCTTAGATACTGTACTCAAGGAAACACCTGCAATATGGTGGGGTGCACACAATGAAACAATTCAGGATTGGTATCAGTGTAAACGACTATTGTGCATTAGATTTGGCACAGAACATGGGAGAAATAGAGTGCAAAAGTATGATGGGAAAGGAACACTAGTGGAACACTAGGAGAAATGCAGAACACAATGGATGATGACACCACCAGAGGAACAACCTCATCACTTTAGTCATACATTAGAAGGGATCTTAGGGAACTAGTATATAGACCAGGAGATGTGCAGAGGCACGACTGAATGGACAAAATTACAAAATAATTTTGTAGTAACCTTCTCATTTGAACATGATAACACCAACATTGATTCAGAGGTGAAGCTGATATGGGGAGTGATATATGTTGATGAACCAAAGGTTGAAATCATGACAAAATATCAACAATAGAATAGATAGGACCAGATGAAGATGACCTATGCAACATTCAGATTACAGATATTAAAGGAGAGAGAGAGGTGGAAAGTCCATCTTTGGAGTCAGAGGAATTTTTTGCACCAATCAAAGTTAATAAAGTCAACATTGGGATGAATGACAATCCTAAAATGGAAAGTATTGGAGACTATTGGGATGAGAAAGTAGTAGAAAGAATAATAGAGTTATTGTGCGAATATAGTGACATGTTTCCAATGACATTTACAAAAATGAAATGAATAGAAGGGGATCTAGGTGAGATAAAGATTCCCCTAAAACTTGAGGCTAGACCTATCAGACAGATACCTTACAGACTGAATCCAATGTATAAGTAGAAAGTGAAAATAGAAATTGACTGAATGTTGGAAGCTACCATTATAGAACCAGTAGAGGAATATGAAAGGATCAGTCCCATGGTAGTCCAAGAAAATAAGAAAGGGGGGATAAGAATTTTTGTATATCTGAGGAAACTCAATGATACTTTCTTACATGAACCTTTTCGTACACCTTTTATAGATGAAGTCTTAGAAAATATGGGAGGCCAAGAAGCATATTCCTTCATGGATGGATTCTCGGGATATCATCAAATCAAAATAGCTCTAGAGGATAGGTATAAGACTAATTTTTCTACAGAATGGGGATCTTACATATATACAGTCATGCCCTTTGGACTGAAGAATGTACCAACCATTTTTTCAAGAGTAGTCATAGCTTCTTTTAAGGAATTCATACATCAGTTTCTAGAATAATATCTAGATGACTATATTGTATATAGTATTTTAAAGGACTATGTAGAAGTGTTAAGACTAATGTTGGAAAGATGCAGACAATGTCATATATCATTAACCATCAAGAAATTCATTTTTGGTACACCTTTTGGGATATTGTTGGGACATATAGTGTGTAAAAAAGGTTTACTAGTTGACCCTGCTAAGATTGTAGTCATTGTAAATTTACTACCACCAACTTCAGTGCACCAATTAAGAGCAACAATGTGACATGCAGACGATTACATGAATTTTATAAATGGGTATGTGCAAATTACTAAACCAATGGAAAAAAATTTAAAGGACACCAAATTTCAGTGGAATGAGGATTGTCAGCAAGGACTGGACTCTCTAAAGGAAAATATGGTTACAACACCTATATTAGTAATTCTGGATTGGGAAAATAAATTTCATGTGCACATAGATGCATCAGTTATAGCACTTGGAGCAATTCTAGCGCAGCCAGGAGCAAGGGACCTAGACCATACGATAACCTTTGCGAGTATAAAGCTGTGATAATCTGAGAATAATTACAACATCATAGAAAGAGAAGGCCTAGCCACCACATATGCACTTCATAAATTCAGGCACTATTTACTGGGTAAACACTTTAAAATGTTCACAAACGATTATGCTCTCAAATATCTAGTCACCAAGCCAGTGTTAGGGAGGAGTATCTGTAGATTGGTATTATTATTCCAAGAATTATGTTTTAAAGTTATAGTCAAAATAGGGAAGTTGAATGCAGGACCTAATCACCTATCAAGGGTAACCAATGGAGAAGAACATACTAAATTGGAAGACAACTTCCCTGATGCATAGTTATTTTCAGTATAGGTAGCTAATGGATACTTTCTTGCTTTATTAAATACTTAAGTACAGGAGTTGTGCCAAAGGAATTTAGAACTATGCAGAAGAAAAATATGGTAGTCAGAGCTACACACTATCAACTCATTGTAGGACATCTATACAATATGGGCGCGGATAGTATTTTGAGAAGGTGTGTATTGGAACATGAACAACCCAGGGTTTTAGTAGAATCTCATGAAGGTATAGATGGAGGACACTATGCAGGAAAAGATACCATGTAGAAGGTACTGCATGTAGGATTATGGTGGCCAACATTCCATAAAGATGCCAAGGAATATTTCTAGAATTGTGATGTCTATTAGAGGGTTGGAAAACCCAACAAAAGGGATGAGATGCCCCTAAGACCACAAGTAACTCTGCAAGTATTTGAAAAATGGGAAATAGAATTTGTTGGACCTATTAATACACCAACAAAAGGTCAAGAGTAAGATATATCATTACTTCAACTGAATATTTAACGAGATGGGAAGAAGTAGCACCAGTCAAATATTGTAGCGCAAAGACAACAACACACTTCTTATTTGAGAAAGTGATCACCATATTTGTATGTCCCATGATTTCGATGAGTGACCAAGGAACTCATTTTATTAATAATACCATCAGGGCTATGACTGAGGATTTTGAATTCTATCACCAGAAGAGTACACCATATCATCCTTAGGTAAATGGAATAGTACAATATTTCAATACGATTTTGGAAAAGGGTTTGAGTAAGATCTCCAATGTTAACATGGATGATTGGGACTTGAAAATACCAACAGTACTATGGGAATATAGGACCGCATGCAAGAATTTGACAGGACATACATGATTCAGATTGGTGTATGGATAGGAAGCATTGGTGCCATTAGAATTTCTAGTACCCAATTTGTGCATAGCACCAATAACCAACATGACAGAAAGAGTCGCAGTACATGAGAGGTTAAGTCAAATAATGGAAATGGAAGAGGACAGGATTCTGATAGGATTTCACCAGGAAGTACAGAAAGAAAGGGACAAATCATGACATGACAAACATATTAAAAAGAAACAATTTGAGGGAGACCTAGTTCTTCTCTATGACAACAAATTTTTGCAACACCCTGGTAATTTTAGAATGCATTGGCTAGGGCCATATGAAGTAAATATTTTCACAGATGGGGGATCTGTGTAGCTAAAAGACTTGGGAGGAACAACATTCAAAGGAATGATCAACAATAGTCGAATGAAACTATACATGGAAAATCGACTTACTAACTCTTAAATGTTATAGTGCAGTAAGAAAGTCATGTATATAGTGTACTATAGTATATATTAGGAAATAAAATGGATTAAAAGAAATAAAAAGAAGAAAAAGGAAGATACAAAATACTGGTAAATATCGTGCACAACAGATAGTGGAATCAGGGAAACAAAAAAAAAGTTAGCACATGCAGCATATGGCTGACAGGAAGCAAACATAATGCACCAAGAGAAAATTCACAACAGAAATGTATGACACAAAAAAACGTTACAATGCACTGGAAAATGAGCCAATGATTGAAAAATAAAACACCGGTCATCGAGGTAAAAAGCCACGAATTGAGCATTTATGAAACTTAATGAAGCATGCTCGAAAAGATTTAATTCATTTATGACCATCAAAGAAGAATCTCTAAGAAAATTTAGGGAATTCATGACACCCCGTATATAACTAAAACACGAGCTAAATGATACTTATTGTGAATTTACATACCCACAGAGAGAAGGAGCACAAAGACAGGTGGTGAATAGGTAAGTTCAGAGATCTTAGTATCCACGGTTCAATCGGAGAAGGAAGAATTACCCATGATGGAACCTCCAAAGGATGGTGCACCTGGCCAAACAACACAGAAAACACGTAGTAACCACAGGTCTCTGTAGGAAACAGTAGAGGCAAAACAAGTGTTTACATAGATAGAGGGAATTGTTGGTGTCTACGAAATTCCATCGCTATAGACTGAACTAGTGAGCGCCACACTGGTAGAGGAAGAGAGGTAGGCCCCATCAATGGTCGGGATAGACATCGACTCACACGACAGTGTGCGGGGGCATGACCCATTAGCAGCAAGAAACCCACAACATCCTTCCAGGGTCAAAGCATCCCACAAAACAAATGGTGTTGATAGTGAAAGGAAAAAATATGACAGGCCAAGGTCACAACCTATGGTGGGGTTCGCGTATCAGGAGGAAGTGAAACTCAAAGATATCATGGGGAAACCATATTCAGATTGGGAATAAAGAGAATCAGAGGCTAGAACATCTAGTATGCCATCATAGAGAAAGGGGAAAAAACCCATTGTGCATTCCATGTGTAAGCAACCCGACACCTCGATCATTTTTCTGTGCATTCTAGATGGGGTGTAGGCCACACCAAGTTTACCGGGTTGCGTCAAATGATTATGGTATGCATACCATGAGGTGTCTGAAACCAACAAGTTCCTAGAATTTTTACAATAGTTGTATATGGAGAGCCTAGGCACAGGGTCGTTAGGAGATCCAGTGTTGCAACCAAAGCAGTCAGTGGCAAGCTTAGTAAATACAAAGATTCTTAATTTGTTTGAGCTTCCTCACTTCGTAATGGGGAAATACGTGAACAATTGTGTCAAGACGTTATTGGTGGTCCTCCATGGGGGAATTTTATGGATGGATGAGATAGTCTCCATTGATGTCGAACTAATTTCCTTCATTGCAGGACTACCATCAAATGGTGAGAAGCCCACGTGGTACATGGATGATAAAACCAAGGAAAAGGCACTTGCGGAAGAAATGAACAAAACATATGGGATAGAAAGGGGCTCACGTGACATTATCATAAAATGGATCAGTGACACAGTAGCTAGGATGGAAACAAAATTGATGGTATGCAAAATCCTTCAAAAATGTCGCAAGGAGGAGGTCCCCGTAGGAGTTGTCACAGCGATAGCATAGCGTGCAAACGACACCATGCTCAGTTGGGCCCCATACTTATTGAATCTATTGCTATACGACTATAAGGATGAGCAAGAATTGGGAACCGAGTTCCACTACTCTTGGCTTATTATACTGATAACGATAATTGGATGGAAAGAGCCTACCTACTCATATTTATGTGATAGAGTAGGATGCTGTCGTGAAACACAGTACACATTGTTGGGAAGAACTTATAATTCCAAGCAGAGAAGTGGTAATTCCAAAACTTTTGCTCAGTATCTTAGCGATATGAAAGAGAATATATCAAATACCTGAAGAATATCTCTCGAGGTGGTCGCGCAGTACTAGGGGATAGCCAATTTTAAGGATACGTGACATAACATGTAGATCTAGGCGCAAAGGGATACAGACAAAGAATGGATACAACTTCAATTCTACATCAACGCAGAGGAAGTTGAATGGGAAATAAAATACTGGATGGATGACTGGAATATCCCATTCATCACCAAGGACATGCCCAAAGGGAAAGAAGTTGAAGTAGGGTCATCCAAGAAATTTTTAGGGGGAAGCGTCGCGACCAAGAAACCAACACAGTAGACGAAGCCTGGTCTAAAGATAGTGCAACATAAGAAGGGAACTACCCCAAAGAAGGATAGTAATATAGGAAAAAAGGACAATGTCCCACACATGAGGAATAAGGAATGGGGGAAATAACAACACAGGGAACCTTGACGACAAATACTCCTCAACAGACAGGGCCACCCAAACGATCGATCATACATATAGGTGGGCCGCACAAGAAGGCCAAGGCCTAGAAATACATCCTGGAATACACAATCATCAAGGATGATGTTGATTTAGTCGCAGAGAGGGTGCATGACCGCATAGTGGAAGAGTATGAGGAGGCTTAGAACCAAACATAAAGGATAAGGAAGGACTTGATCGACATTAATCTAGTCTTGGAACATATACAAGCACCACAACTACAAGAGAGGGGAGTAGAACCGATACATCGAGCAACCAAAGTAGGGGGAAAAATCGCACAGAACAAGGAAGACACAATAAAAATCATAGCACAAGAAAGTCCTAGCTTCCAGATAACAACAAATTTGATACAGTTCTAGGAGGCCATAGCACAGACACCACTTAAAGACCTGGTGCAGGTAGAGTTGGTATTGGCTAAAATACCAACAAAGGAGTTGTACAAGGTACAAGTCAGTGTCACATAGGAAGTGTAATCACAATCCAAAGAAGATATGACACAATTGTAAATCACCATGGATGGAAAGGATGCACCATAAATTGTGGTAGAGTAGGTCCAGCTGGAGACACAGGAGGAGAAGCAATGTGCAGATAAATTGGATTAGAATTTGAAGGAAGTCTTCAAAAATATTCCAGACAATGTGCAGGTAGTTGTGAGAAATAATGAAGAACAAATTAAAATCATCGCATAGACACTCAAAGAGTATAAGAAGTAGATCAAGGAACTCAAGGAAAAATTAACACCAACCACTCCTCCCGAAGTTACAGTTGAAAGGGAACAACAGGAAGCCATGGAAATAGAAATGATGGAAAGAGAAGCCAAAAAGGTCACATAACGTTTTGACAGGACTGCACAACTATGGATGACGTTGGAGGAAGATGAAAAGGTCCAACAACTAGACCAACAATAAGAGAAAATCAACACTTTAATGCAGAAGTTGAAGCAGTGACAAAAGGCCATAAGCATTACAGAATGATTAAAAGGCACGCAAGAGATGAAGACCATGCAGAAATAATTGAAGACTGCGCAGAATAAAAAGTAGGCAAGGCAAACCCAGTTAGAACCCCTCCAGGAGAAAGCATTGCAAATAATTGTTGAACTTGAGGAGTAGAAGACAAGGATCACATAGTATCATGATGATAGCACAAACTATATGAAGGAACACATCACAACATAGAGGGTAGAGGATCTTGTAGATAAAGTTGCACAAGTGAGATCGAAATGGGAAGAATTAGAAGGAAATTTTCACATCTTGGCAAAGGCTGTAAAGGGAGCGTGCACCACCTGAGTGGTTTTGGATGAGCCACATGTTAATTTTGGGGGCTTCTTGGGTGTAGTCCTATTTTGAGAAGGAAGTCTATTTTGGGCGCAAGCCTATTTTTGGAGAAAGATATGTTTTGAGAAAGACCTATTTTTGGAGAAATATCACCCAATTATGGAGCCTGCGCAATAGGTGGAAAGAAAGCATCATGCAAGAGGAAAATCAACGTGGCACACAAGAAGATAATCCTAACCATGATAAGGTTAGGTGTTTTGGTAATATTGTAAGGACTATAATCCATAAGGTAGTATAAATAAGGACCTAGGATGTCTAGGAGATAGATAGATACAAATATAGATATATAGAGATACATATCAGGACGGAAGAGAGACATATAGGTCTCAGTTGAGAGGATAAGGGAGAATATATCATAATAGAGAGAGTTGATTATTAATATTTTGTGGGTTTTTTATTGTAATAATTCATGTAGAAGAGTCGAGTAAGGTAGTACTTGAGGGTTAGGTCACATGCTAAGGAGACTGGTGTGATCTAGTCCGCCTCACAGAGGGTTCTTAGCCTCATTTTGATTTTATTACTGAAGATGTAATGGGAGAAACACCTAACTTTGAAGAAGAATAAACAAAAGAGAAGAGAGTTAGATATTTGTGGATGTATCCCTGAGAGAGGGTGAACCACGGTAAACCTTGCGTTATGTGTGATGGTTAATGAATTCTCTAATTTCTGTTGATTATTAGATTAAGAATGAATGGTTAAAGTATATATAACATCATGCATGTATAGGTTAAAATATGAACGAATCATAGAAGCAATTGAGTGGTTAACAAAGATAATGCATAAGGAGGAAAGAAAAAAATCATGGATGCCCACTCACTCCTAGACTTCAAACACCTCAGTATTGCAGTCCCCCATAAAATCTATCTTGGCTAAGACTGTGTTGTGCAACCTGTGCACAATGTTTCCTTCTGGATCACGAGGTGTTATACATGAAGTTTTCACACCTAGATACCTCTCCCTAAGTGTCGTAAAGTGTCATATAAGTGTCTCATACACCTCAACACCATGGAATAACCTATGTCACAATCCCTAGTCAATGTGGAGGAGGGATATATTACATGAAGGCCAAAATACCAAGTGCACATGAACTATTATTAATATTCATGAAAAAATAGATTATTTAAGTGTGAGATTCAAGTGCACATGAATTATTATTAATATTCATGAAAAACAAGTAATTAAATGTGAGTATCCAACTCACTTTTGGTTTCCTATTTTTTAGGGAAGGTGGAGGATCTCATGGATGGTTGAAATATTTCCTCCTTAAAATCCTTGAGAGATATTTCCTCCATAAAATCCTTAAGAAATATTTTCTCCCTAATTATCTTAGAGATCCCTTTTTTAGTGGATCTGATGAGAGATCCTCACCATGGTGGTTAAGCCTCCAAATATTATATAATGAGGGCTTTCCATGGAGGAGGAAGGAATGGAGAATTTTATAGATACCAAACTTATGATCTCATAAGGAAGGAAGCAAATTGGAGGTAACAAAGTTATGGTCTTGAGAGCTTTGTGAAAGGGTTGGACAAGGAGGAATTGGAGAGGCTATTGTGAGTTCATCAATGGTTTGTAAGTATCTCTTTTGAGTTCTCATTAATACATGTGCTTGGCCTGTTTCCTTCAGTATTGTGTATGCCTATATGAAATTGTCTTTAATGGATAGATCTAGTTTCAAACTAATCATAGTAGAATAGGAAGCATGCTTTGTCTTTGATTGGATTGCAGGACTTGTTAAAGATCTTGGGGTTCAGAGCTCAACTTGGACTAGATGAGGAAAAACATCGTAAAAAGGTACATATTATTCCTCTTCTCTATATATTATATTAGATAGGTTTAAAGGGATGTCAGTGATCAAAGTTATCACCCTTTTGTCTTGGTATTAGAGGTCTAGGATCCAAGAGGGAATTCACCTGTCCGTAGGGGAATTTTCCTAAAAAATAAATTAGCGAATCTACTGGGGATAGAAATATATTTTTATTTACTTGGATTGTACCTTCCATTTCCCCACATTTTAGACCAGTTTTACTGTTTGTTCATGATCCATTACCTATCTCCCATTTTCACTAGCAATTTCACCAATTTTTATGTATTATGGGCAAGTTTGTTTTGCATTTTTTGGCTCTTTTTTTGAGGTTCTC
>SNQJ01S0196046.1:5721-18483 GCA_010110895.2 Picea sitchensis
TTATACTCTCCAAGTAGTTTCCTTAAAAACATCTTCTAGGTCACTTGGCCCACTTTCCTTATTTTAGGGTTAACCCACTTCTAATTTCTCCATTAAATTTATTATTGAAATAATTTATTTTGTATTCACTTTGAATTATAATATACTCATCACTTCATTTTACTATTTACCTTTTAAAATCTCTTAAAACACTTTGACTACTTTGACCTTTTGGGGCTTTTAGATGACATATGAGGGTCCTCCAACTTTGTAAGGCCATAACTCTCAAACCGTGAGGAGTTATGTGACATTCCACATACCACCAGAAATGGAATGACATGTACTATCCATCTAGGATAGTTTACCTGACAAAATAATTGTCCTTCATCTCATTATTCCACAATTAAGCATGGGTTCTCTTACTCCCCAAAGTGTCTTCCGGTGAGGGATTTCACCATAAGGGGACCACTTTGGAGTTCATCCATATTTACTTCTTATAAACCATGAAAAAACAATAACGAGTCATATTTACATCAAACAATATTGTGTCCATGACCCAAACCTTTGTGCTACAGGGATTTCTTCAAGGGTTGACATCAATGACAACCAACCTTAATCCACAGTTTACAGGCCCCCAACCAAAACATTCTCCATCTAATCCTTCTAGGAAATAAGCATTGCTCCCACAATGATCGTTGATTCTGAATGGACCTATCCAAAGGTGGTCAAACTTTTCGTGCTTTTCTTTGTCCTCATTTCTCGCATCCCATCTCAAGACTAGATCACCCAACCGAAAATCCTCTGGCTTAGAATGCTTATCAAAAGTTTTCTTTATCTTCTCCTGATAGAGATGCGACCAATTATAGACATGTTCCCTTGCCTATTGTGTGTGAATTAGCTGGTTTATTATCCTGTGCACATTATTTGGCTCGACCTCCTGTTCTTGCAATAGCTTCCTGACGGGTGGTCCCAGTGAAGTAAGGAAGATTGCGTTCATGCCGTAAATGATCTAGAAAGACGATGTTGATATAGAATTCTTGGTGGTAACCCGTTCTTCCCACAATGCGTAGATAAGCGTTTTATGCCAGGCTCTCTTGTTGTCTTGCAGGAGTCTTTTGATGATCCTAGTCAGGATCTTATTTGAGGATTCTGCTAACCCGTTTCCATGTGGATAGTACGTCATGGAATTCCCTAGGGTTATGTAATAATCCTGACAAAATTTCTCCATCCTCTTAGACTTGAATGTGGCTGCATTGTTTGTTATGATCTTAATGAGACACACGAACCTTGACAAGATGTTTGTCTCCATGAATTTAATGATGCACACGTCGGTAGCTTGCTTTGTGGGGATCGCCTCTATCCATTTCGTGAAATAGTCGGTGGTCATGAGTATCCATTTGTGTTGCGCAGAGGATGGAGGATTTATCTCTCCGATGAAACCTAGACCCCACTGCATGAAAGGTTATTCCACTAAGATCGAATTTAGTCGCAGGGGCTGCAACTTTATTCTTCCGTCGAAAATATGACATTCGTGGCAGCTAGAGACCTCTTTATACACATCAGCGAAAATTGTAGGCCAGTAATAATGGTGTCCTCCACAGTCACCTTTCTGAAATTCTTGTATACCCCGCTTCGCATCATCTTCCAAAAAACAACTCAACAATATTCCCCTGGGGTATTTCCAGTAAAGTGAATTGTCCAGGATGTAGAACTTAGCCACTTTAAGCTTGAGAAACCTAGTTTTGGTATTACTCATGCTTGGAGGAGCCTGGAGATTCTCCAACACATAGATGATGTTAACATACCATGGTGAATCAATGAACTGCTGAGGCACCTGCACAACTTTTTCTGCTTGAGGGCATTCCGGTAGATCAACGATGAAATTTATTCCAACCGCATTGCAGTCTGACTGTTCCATTAACTTTGCAAGACCCTGAACCTTGATCAAATTTTTAGGCTTGATCTCAAGATCATATTCCAGCATGTCCGATATCCACTTGCATCTCCTTCCTTCCGGGTCAGGTTGAGTCAGGATATCCTTTACCGAACTATTGGGCACACAAGCAATGACATGGGAGTGCAATATGCATGTCCTGAACTCTTTCAAGGCTTTCACCAAGGCATACGCCTGTTTTCCCATAATGTCATACCTTAGTGGATAATCATGCAACGTCCGACTAAAATAGGCTATGGGTTTTTCAAAGTCCTTCTCGTCTTTCTAGAGCAGCATGCCGACAATAGTGTGTTCTGAGGCGAATGAAAAGAGGAGGAATTCTTTCGTAAAATTTGGGCTGGCTAGCATAGGAGTTTTAGTCAGTACCACTTTGATATCTTCAAAATAATTCTTGGCCTCTGGGTTGCACTTGATCTCGTTTCCCTTCCTGAGCATCCAAGTTATGTGCTTTATGATTTCTGCTAGGTTTGGGATGAATCTCCTCAAGAAGTTTGCCTTTCCCAGGAAAAATTGCACTTCCCTTTTACTACACAGGGTGCCGATATTCAGGATTACTTCAACCCTGCTGGGGTCTATCTTAATGCCTTCCTTGGAAATGATGTGCCCTAACAAATTTCCTTCTTCCACCATGAAATGTGATTTCTTTGGATTTAGTGATATGCCGAACTTTTTGCACTTCTAGAAAACCTTCTTCAGGTGCTCAAGATGTTGTTTGTTGGAGGTAGAGTACATTGTGATGTTGTCCAGATAAATCATGATGAAATTGTTAACATCAAACATGATGTCTATTGCCCTCTGAAAAGTGGGTCCAATGTTCATCAGGTCAAACGACATCTTGGCATACATGAACGTTCCCCATGGAGTTGTGAAAGCCGTTTTCTCTCTGTCGTCCGGGTGGACCATGATTTGATTATATCCTGAGAACCCATCCAACATAGACATCTTCTAGGACCCCACCACTTTTTGCAGGATGTAGTTCATTTTAAGAAGGGGGTAGTGGTCCTTGAGAGACACTTTGTTTAAATTCAAGAAGTCTACACAGTCTTATCTTTCCTCTTTTCTTTCTTATAGGTACTAGATTAGCTACCCATTTCGAGAATCTCAAAGAAACAATAAT
The DNA here is from genome assembly GCA_010110895.2 of Picea sitchensis. NCBI lineage: Eukaryota > Viridiplantae > Streptophyta > Pinopsida > Pinales > Pinaceae > Picea > Picea sitchensis. The sequence goes on from SNQJ01S0196046.1 coordinate 8,772, forward strand.
TTTAGCATCGAAAAGTTTGTTTACTTCCTTCTCGATCAACGACAACAACATGGGGTTTATCCTTCTTAACTTTTGTTTGAAAGGTTTCTGATCTTCCTTGAGAGGGATAACATGTTGGATTACTTTTGTGTCATATACTTTCAAGTCATCATAGCTCCATGCGAAGACGTCCAGGAAATATTTCATGAGATTTACGTAGTCCTGCTTGACCTCTAGACTGAGTGTCTTTGATAATTATACCATCTTCGAGTTCTCCTTAATCCTGATGTTGCATTCTTCCACACTTTATTCTCTTGCAGTGATCTTGGGGTTCTTAGCCAGATCATTTTCGTCAAACAATGTTTCCAGCGACACCAACCCCTTTGGAATAATATTACTTTTCAGTTGTATTATGTCCCTTCCCGCAATCTGGTTTTGGAAAGGGTCATCATTACTGCGTGCATCCATGCTCTCATCTTTGTTGCCACAACATTCCTTGTCAATGTTCATATTAACGAACTCATCACTCATAAGGAGAAATCTTTCCACCTGTTTGTTGTCATAAAATACTTGCCAATGTTTGATATTATTAGACACTGTCGACCTGTGCTTGACCTCGATTTAATATCCATTGTTTAGGAAGATGGGGATCTTAAAAAACGAGGCCGAGGTGGCTAACACATCGGCGATCTGATTTTAATCTATGGGGATAGCGGACAAGTTATACTATGAAAATCCTTTGAGAAGGTCCAAAGAAATTTTTTTGTACTCTCTTAGACTGGGGTGTTTGGTTTGATATACACCCTTTACCTGATTTATGATCAGCTTGGAATCTCCGCGCACTACTATTTTCTGTGTGCCCTATTATCACACTAAATTTCCTTGGGTTTTTAGTTTGTTTTTATCCTTTTTTAAGCCTTAGATTTTAATTTTTTAAGTTTTTAAGTTTCATCCCTTTAAAGTTTAGGTTTGTTAGGACACCTTAGATAAATAAAGTGTTGAGTCATAACTCATGTTTGATCCTCAAATTGATTTTTGGACTTAGAACCATTTTAGTTCATGACTTAAATTTTGGCCCCCTTCATGATTTGTCACTAGAATTGATCCCTCCCACGACTAGACTGATGTGACATACCATTCTCTTCGTTCATGACCTTGTAGGCATGCCTTGCTGTCCTTGCTTACCTGTCCAATCATTTTTTAAATTGGAGCGCTGCCCACTGATCAGGAAGTTTCGTACCGCCTTTCCCGTTCATTATGTTTCCACCACAAGTTATGATTACCACGACTGATGTCATGTTCCTTGTTTTCAGTGCCAGGAGTTGGTTAAATATACCTTCAAGATATCGTATTTACGAGCCTTGATAACAGTTTGTGATTTGAAAATTCAAGAATGCTGCACTGCTCAAACTTACAGTTCTGACCAGGCGACAATGATGCAACCAAATCTGATGCTGAGGTAGATTCAAGGAACAAAATGTTCGTGATTTTATCCTAAGATTTCATTGAATCTTCAAACAAGTGTTTACTCCACAGGTATCCCATGTTGCCTCCTCTGCACATTAATTTTCACAAAGAATTAGTGCTCAGAGTTTGGTTTATTGGGCTTGCACAGTTGTAAGGGACTCATGTTTGCATCATATCCTTGTCTCCTCCCTTTTCAAACCTGTGAGCTTCATTTTATTGTATCAAAGTCTGATTACATCTTCTCTCCATAGCTATTGAGGTTGCAAGCATCTAAATAGTCTATCCCCTGCATATGCATCGCGCTACCCAGAGCCACTACTGAACCCCTCTGTGTCTCCCCTGCTTTCTTTCATCTTTGAGTTAAGCGTTTTTACCCAGCTACAAATGACCAATTACAGATTACCCCCCCAGTGTCTAAACTTTCATACCTATACAGATCTAAGGGTGGGATTCCCACAGTCAAAACTTGGCTTACTAGCACCAGTCTCTTTTAAAAGGTCAGTCATGTACATTTGAAGCCCGATTTTAAGTCCTCCTGGTTATTACTACCCCATAAGCCTTAAGAAGCTCCCATTCTAACCCATGGAGACTCCTGAGATGAAGAAGGCACACAAAGGGGGTGATGTGGTTAGAACAGAACCTGTGGATATGCATCTTTTTGATACAGAGCCCATGGAAAGAGAGGTTTTTGAAAGAGTGGGATGCCTCTCCTTCTGCCAGAATATGCAAAGAGGCCATCTAGAGGTGAAAAGACAGTTTGCATTACATTTTGATGGCAGGAGAACCAAGGTTGGGGATATATAATTTGAGGTGACTGGGGCCTCTATTTCAGCTGCAACAAGAATTCCTATTACAGGTGAAAAGTGGTTTAAATCCATGGCTTTGAGTTCAGCCTATGCCAAAGATCTCCTTAAGCATGAACATCAAGGAAGTGATTTTTCTAAAGGTGTGCCAAGAAATCGATTGATTGAATAGTTTGACAGGATATTGAAGATCATCCAAAGATATTTTACATGTGAAGGGAGGTTTAACACATTATACCAGTACCATATAAGGCTTTTGCTAAATTTTATTGGTAAAGTTGAAATGAATATTCCCTACTACTTATTAAGGAGCATAGGTAATATGTCAGACAGGAGTGAATCCAACTCTAAGGATATGGATACTAGCATCTTCCAGTCTGGATTGATCAGAATGCTAGTCTCCGAGGAATTGGGCAAGAAAGAGATTTCATGGGAAATTTTTATTGTTGCTTCTCACTTTAAGTTGGATATAGCATCTTCTCCTCAATCATAGATTGCAAGTCCTTTATCACCCACTAGTGCTGTTAAAGTAGGGACCAGTAGGAAGAGAAAGGGTAGAGCCCCTGTTCAAGTTTCAGAGGTCATCAAGAAAGTCACAGGAACGAAGGAGGAATCTTGTCCTTCCCCACAGAGAGATTTTTCACCACCTCCTCCACCAGGGTTAGAAGAGGTCCCTTATTCTACCAAAACCACATCCAAGAAATGGAAGAAGCTACACTTCTCGTCTTCTCCTGTAGCTGTCAATGCCAAGGGAAGAAGACCTTTCACAAGATCATCTGTTCCCAAAGAGGTTTTCTAAGAACCGTCCCCATCAAAGATCCCTGTACTAAAGAAGAAGGGTAAAGGCATTAAAAATCCTGTGGAAAGGAGGTTTACGAAGTAGACAAGGAAATTCCCATGCAGGTGGAAAAGGAGACCGAGAAAAATCCTGTTGAGACTGTGCATGTCACTACTCCACCTAACAGTCAGACATTCAAAAGATTGATCAAGATACTTAGGGATGCAAGAAAAGAGGTGGCTCAGTTGAAAATAGAAGCCATATCTCACAGGGTGAAAATGAAAGAGCTCGCGGATGGATATAGTCATACCCTTGACCTGGAAAGGTTTGCAGCAAGAAAGGCCCAACCCCTTCATAGGTAGCTCCAAAACCTTTATAGGCAGAATAGAGGTTTTCAATTTCAGAATAGAAAACTCAAGGCAGAGTTGCAGCATTTTCAAGATGAAGTAGCTCAAAGAAAACTGCAGGTATTGGTTGAAGCTTCTATTGAGAAAGAGACACCAGAAATCAAGGAGAGCACAACCCCACTGAAAAAACCTGTCATTGCTAAGAAGAAGAAGTCTGTTGTGCCAAATGAATATCCTCTTTCTACAAGAAAGAGTGTGAGATTAAGTGTTAGAGTAACGAAATAGCTGGTGAAAGGTGAGCCCCATTTTTGAGGATGGTTCCTTTTTTGTGAGGGTTAACTGATATTGAAATATTACCTCTGCCACATATACAGGATTTTAAGCTCTTGATTCTCATAGTTTTGGGATTTTTGTGAAGTGATAACTCCCTTAGTAGTAAAATGCAGACATTTTGTAGCGCCTTGGCGCTACAGAACAATCCACTTTGGTATTACACTGGTATGCTACCTATAGTGCTAAAAAGTCACCTAAAGATGATGGGTTTGATACTATGCAAAGTCACTACTTGCTCTGCAGATGTTCAAGTTGGAGGTGCTACATTTTTTATAGGGCTACCTAAATTTTGTACACAAACACACAATGGTGCTACAGAAATTTGATACCTAATATCTGGAAGAGACAGAATTTGCACACAGACGCAACACAATGGCGCTACCTAAATTCGCTACCTAATATCTGGAAGAGACATAATTTGCACATAGACGCAGGACAATGGCGCTACCTAAATTTGCTACCTAATATTTCGCAAAGACCAGAGTTTGTACAGGGGATAGGAAGGTTTGGCGCTACCTTGTCTACTTATCTAGTTTTGAAGTGTGATACCCATATTTTCTACCCAAAGGAGCTACCAAAAGACACCAGGAATCTAGGAGGGCCAAGCTAACAAATTTTTGGATAGCTGATGATGGAGAAGATTGTAGAAACAATAGCTGGCATCATGAGGACAACCACATGCTTCTGAAAGACACATGGAAAACAAGGAGTTGCGCAAAAAAAGGGAATCAAGTCAGTTGAAGATTGGTTGGATTAGTCACCAACAGTTTCCTATTTTATAGCATAGGTTGTTAACCAAGTTGTTAGATGAAATAAATTCTTAGAGATTTTCAAGGGAAGGAGGCCAGCTCACACCTCCAGTTGTTGCCTCCCTTTTGTTATAAATAGATAGATCAAATGCTTTAGTAGTTTCATATGGTTGAGAAAGGCTCCCTTAGAATGTAATATTTTGATGAAGTGACTGTGAACTAGCTATGTACTGGACTTGAGACATTTTGGTTAATGGAAATCAGATTCTCTTTCAGCTTATTTGCTTCTAATGATAAATGTTCATGGTTTGAATGATTCACATGAATGATTGTGGTGATGTTATGGTGGATGTTTGATCATTATATTATCATGATGTTTATTTAGCTTCCTTAGTTTCTGAGTTCAAGAAGATCTTGTGTTATTAAACTTTCTTCCTTAGGCTTTTTCTAGACCTGATGTTTATAGAAGCCCCTACATTCCTCTCATTCAAGTTTTCTCTCTATTCATACTTACTCCCAATTACTGATTAAAGTTAGCCAGGACCTTGATTGCTGGTGCATGCTAGCCCTATTTTATGAGGTGGAACATTATCATTTTGAGTCTTTTTCCATTTTACCCTTTAAAACACTCTTACATTCACATATAACCTTATGGGTATTGGGCTTTCCTTCCAAGCAATCTGAAGGTGATTCCTAGTGCTAACACACCCAATTATTTCAAAACTTGTAAGCCCAATATTAGTGCTTCATACTCAACCATGTTGTTAGTGCATTCAAATGTGAGCTTGTATGAGCACACTTTGTGTTTGCTTCAGGGGAGCTTACCCATACACCGGCCCCAACTCCTTCTTTGCTGACTGCACCGTCAAAACTCATGTTCCACACCCTTTTTTCCACACAGTCTTTCGGGTTGACGCACTCTATTGTTTCCCGCATGGTTTCCTCATTAGCTGTTATGATGGTTGTCAGTTCTTCCTCTTCGAAACTTAGGTCATTGTAGAATATAGAAGAAACTAGCTCAGTGTCGATGGAGTATATAGGATGATTGTTTGGCTATGTCTTGTTGCTCACAATGTATTTCAACAACACTTCTCTATACAACCTTCTATCATGGCCAAAAACAGGGATGGAAACGTATGCCATATCCATCTCCAAAGTGCCCTTCAACTTCGCATCCCATGATCTTGATAGCAACATGCCAAATTTTGGGGGTATGTCCGCAACGACTACATCCATGACCATGTTCTTACCAGGAATTTGAGCCAATGACACAACCACGTCTTTGATAAGGCCCAAACACTTGACTTTCCTCAAATCAAAAGAGAAAAGGTCTTTGTATGGTCTGGTGATATCCAAACCTAGTTCATCCATGATCACCTTTAGCATGAGGTTGTGCGATGCACCATAATCCAGCATGGCGTTATGCAGGGTCATGTCATGGACTTTTAGACTGACGTAGAATGGAGGGATGTCTTTGGTATCATTTTTCTCTTCAATGCACAGACCAAAAATGATAGCTGAGTGATCATCTTGAATATTCAGAGTATCGGGTGCCCCCCCCATTTTCAACATTTTAATGATTTGTTCCCAATACTCGCCCTTTCTTATAAGTTCATTGAATGGGACATATATTTTTATTTTGTCCATCTCATGTTCAAAATTGAAAGGGGGACATGTTTTCTCTACCTCTTTTCCACTCACCTCCCGACCTGTCTCCGAAGTTTTCTTGGGGAACCCCTCCTTCAACTTAGCCTTGTCTGTCACATCCTTGGTCGCGTTGTCTGACCTTGTTCATCTTGTGGAAGGGATGTCCACTGGAGGCTTCCTTACGGGGTTCGTTTGTTGCGACTCAGTAGGTACGTCTTTTCTCTATAGGTTTTAATTCTTCTGGAATTGCATGATGGTGTTTTGATAGCCTTTCCTAAAATATTCTATCTCCAAAGACGACGCATCATCTGTTTCGAGTATCATATCATCATCAGTCTCCATCATGAAGTCTTCGTTTTTGCTCATATAGTGATCATGCTCGCTCTTTTTCAAGAACACGCGCGGGTTTTTGTCATCGCAACAATGCATCTGGTCATCGAACATCTGGTCGAAATCATCATCTATGTAGTTATTCTAGAAAGGAGGTCTTGTCTGTTGGTCACCTTGATCCCTTTTCTCTTTCTGTTCCCTCTGTCCGATCTGAGGGATTTGACCCCTTTTGAGGTTTTGATTCCTGGCCTGTGGGTCATTCTATTCTCGGGCAACAGGTCTGTTTCCCATGGACATTCTCTCCATCAAATTCTCCATGGTCTTCATCATCATGTCAAACTTGTCATCTGAGGACCGCGACGTCAATAGCTGTGCATCTCCCTGGGGTCTCTTGTTTCCTCGGTTGAACCTCGATTTTATTTTTCCCGACGCCATCATGTTTACTTCGACTTTGACAAGTTTACTCATTATAGCGTCTAGACTCATTGATCTTCTTTCTCTCAATAACAGGGAGAAATCACTGTCAAAGGAATCAGTGTACCACAACTACGCAGCATCAGGGGCAGCTTGACTTCCACAGGGATTGAGTTGTACACTTTCAAAAAACAGGTTGAGAATTCCTGCACTGTCTCTTCCGGTACTTTCTTCATATTATTATATTTTGTTAGCAGCTGTAAAGGGTTTTTCTTGTCCTCCCATTTATTTAGGAACGACGTTTCGAATGCGACAAAGTCCTGAATGCTCGTGAGCAGTAGGGATTTGAACCATTTTCTTATATCTCTTGAAAGGATGTACGCAAAAAACCTCATTTTTTCATCTGTGTAGTCCACCTCTTCCAGGTCGACGAAATCATTAAGCCAGTCTAGGTTCCTGTGAGCGAAAACATTTCCCTCAACGTCGTAGAGACTGATTCTTTGGCTATACTTTTGAGGAAAGTCATGTAATTGGGCTGGTAGGATGAGGGGAGCGAATCTGGTGGCCATAGCCCTAGGAGGATTCAAATTCTGAGGGATATTGTTTGATACTAGGGCTTGGAATTTTTTCGGGTCAAAAAAAGTCTCGTCCAAACTGGTTTCAGACTTAGACCTGAATAGAGTTTGGTCAAAGAATGCGTCAAAATCAAGGTCGTTAATGCTCTGTGCCCTGTCTTTGGTCAAGGACAGGATTTTGTCCATTTAGTAGAATGGGTCTGGCACTTTCTCTCTAGTCCTGCACATAATCTTCTAGGGGTCATACACATGCTCTCTGGGGTTTGGGTCAGGGTTCGTTCTGGTGTAAATCATCTTTGGAGCTAGGTTTCCTGAACTATGCTACTTAAACCTACTGGTCTGTTTGGACTAGAGTCTCTAGGGTAAAGGTTTCAACTGGTACAGATGTTTGTCCCTCTGTTACCCTCAGGGGTCAAACTACAACGTTAGTCATTCACCCAAGGAAAATCTATTCAATTCGTCCCCGACAACGATGAAAGAATGTTAGCACTTCGTAAATCTGTTCGGCTAATAGACATACGATGAAGGTAAATTTTTCAACCAACTTTGAGACCCGAAACTAGCCTTTCAGATCTGGAGAGGGCTCTCTCGGAAGGCGCGGTCTATGCGCAGGATATGGCTTTGAAAGCAGTGGCTAGATTTAACACCTTTGATATAATGGGTTCTGGTTATATTGGCGCATGAAGGTGAGACTTGGGCTATGGAGCCGATCTGAGGAAATGACACAGAMAAATGACTCAGTGACTGAACTTGAGAGGATAAGGCTGGGCAAGTAACAATCTTCAGTGTAAAATCGTAATGTGAGGTGGGATAAAAACACAGAAAGTAACTTGGAGCACCGCTGCAGGTGAATTCAAAGTTAACTTTTAGAAGAAAACATTTTGTCAAAGTGGCGCAAACAAGGGGCACTACGTAGCGAATCCACAGGTTTGAAAATTCGTTTTGAAATAGACAGAAAAAGATATGAATAAATATGACAGGAAGCACATACGCAAAGAAAGAGGCACAATACATCCAATTGCTACAGCTAGAATCTTTTCATCAAGTTACAGGACCTTTGCATTAAATTTCGGTAAAAAAAGTCAAATTACATACAATGGCTGTCATCTACCAAATTTTCCAACCAACCTGGATTACATCGAAAAGATGAAATATATAAATGAGGGTGCCCCTTGGGCTACCCTGCTTTCTAATTGCTAACTCTAAAACTAGGAAAAATGAGTAGAATGCGTTGGAGACTCTTCGCATGGCGCTTTCCAAAAATAGATAAGAATCACGTATGTTTACTCATGACCGTTCACAAATTTTCCACGGGGATCTGATCATCGGTCAGGTCTCGATATGAAGAAAATATGTGTCGGTGTATCCCTTTAACCAGGTGTCTGAGCGAACAGGTGTATGTAACGAACTTGCTATCCTCTACAACGACTTTGATTTCTATTGCGCTCTCATTTGTTGGAGAAATGTGCGTAGCAAGTGGATGTTTGATTGTCACGGATGTTATCAAAATGGTAGATTTATTTGGGGGAATGTATCCTTCAAAACTGCCAAGATTTGTCTTATGTTTTTTCGGATGTAGAGACGAACACATGCTAAACTTGATTTTCCTGTGTGCTGGTGAGAGCCATGCGGGCTTCCTTCTCGGTCGCTTCACATTCTCTGGAATGCTTCGTATGCCTTTCTTCCACCAGTCTCTATGCTTCTCGCAACTATATAATGGTGTCTTGCACCTCTCTGAGATTTCTTTTTATCCATGCCATGTTTCCCTCACAACCCTGCGCCACTGATGCTTCCATGGACTTTGGCGCTAGCTGCCGCCTCAAATCCTTGTTTTCCTGATAGAGTTCAGCGATAGCCAGCTTTGCTTGCTTCAATTTTTGAGATAGATATTTCTCATTCACTCCTGTGATATCCATTTTTCTTATTATTCTCCTGTCTTCGCGGCTCGATCCTCTAGCAGGATCTAGCTGAATGGTGTGCATGAGTAGTTCTTCAACCACTGATCTAGCACACAACTCTTTTGAAAATAGAGCTTCCATAGCTTCCTTGTTCTTCCTCAGCTTGCCCCTCCTTCGAGGAATTTACTGTTGAGGAGATGGGGCTTCTACTGTCTTCCCTTCCTGTGCAAATCCATGTGCTTCAGGTTCTGCATGGGTTGATCTGGTCTTCTCTGCGGGTAAAGGAATAACTCCTTTCACATCTGTGGGAATGCCTGCTGTAGGTGAGAACGACTCCCAGTCGTTTTGGGGCTTGGACCTTGCAATTATGCTGCTCCATGCACCTTTCCTTA
>SNQJ01S0196046.1:39166-51090 GCA_010110895.2 Picea sitchensis
GAACAAATTTTGATGTTAACTAGACACAAAATGTATCTATTATGATATTAAAAAAAATGCTATAATGATGAAAAATAAATAGTCACGATGTTATGAAACACTAAGCAATATAACACGGCATTAATATGATGCAAAAAATAAATAATAACAATGCATAATGGATGCTGATACATTGACAGAAAAGTAATGTAGAACAATTCTAATAAGATGCAAATATGACGCAAAATGACTAAAAAGATCGGTTTTTAGATGTTATAACAATGCTAAACAAATTCAATAATGATGCTCAATATAAAAAATTAAATACCATATCAACATACCATGGCACTAGTATGACCCAACATATACATGCTTTGTATGCAAAAGTGATGGAAAATAGACTCGTTATGTGTTTTGTGCAATAATAAATGGTACATTGTGACATAAACACGATGTTGTAAACCCTTACTTTACATTTTACATCACTAAAATGACACCATGTAAAGTGTGTGTCGAACAATACGATGCAAAGGAAACTCAAATATGATACAAATAATGACACACCCCTTAGATTCATATTTTGCGTTGTCAAAACTTGAAAGTTTTCCCTAGAAAATTGCATTAGGATATGGCACTAATTACAACACTACAACATCATATTATAGTAGTGGTTATATTTTGATTATTATAATAGTGGTTATATTTTGATTGTTTAATAGTCATTGAGAAAATTTTACAAGCCCTAAAACAGATGCACAATTATGGCTTTAGTCTTTTTGTGTTGATTTTCATTGTTTCATATGTTCATCTAATTACTTCTCCGCATGTTACTAAATTTATTGATAAAAAATATTGATAAAAAATATTGATATGGCATTTCCACAAGAGGTTGAAAAATATCCAGAAAAAAATATAATAGTGCATAGTCTTTGCATGTTAGAGAAGAATGAACCATGCAATCATATTGAAGTGTGGATAAATTAGTCTCCATGTTTCTTCACACTATGGATTATGCACAACTGAATATAATTAGGCTTAATTATTTCAAAAAGGAAGCGTCTTGATCACAAATACATATGCTTGATAGGAGAATATTGTCATAGTTATTCTTGATCAAACTAGTAGTAACTTTCTTTTCCCTTTTCAAATCAGTTAATGATGGGTATTTGAAAAATATTATATATCCATGTATGACAATCTTTTCCAATTGAATTTGTTCTTGTGTAAGTGTTGACAAATTCCCTTAACTTGATCGTCCATTTATGCTAACTCCAACTCTAGAAATTCACCCTCATCATGTATTGCATTTGTATAATCATTGCGAGGAGATAATGAAGGTTGAATATGCAAATTTTCTCTTAAATTAATATCTTCAAAATAGTTTGGTAATAAGATGTGAAAGTATACAAAATCTAAGAGCTTGTTGATCTCAATGGCACAAGTGATTGAAGATTCTATGCTTCTCTAATTTTCCACTTGTTTGGGGATATTGTTAGTAGGCCTCAACTCATAACTTTAAAGTCATCCAACACTTGAGTGTATAATCCCTTTGAGTGTATAATCTTGAGTGCATTTCAAACTCTACAATAGGGATATTATTAAATGCTAGTGATATATCATCATCATTTAGAAATTCATCTAAATATGAGTTATCATATCTTTCTTGGGACTAAAATTAAAGCATGCAAGAATTAACATAAGGTATTCAATATATAGAGGAGTACTTGGAAAATGAGAATTATGATCAGATTCATCAACCAAGATTAGAGTATGCCCTCTTTTCTCCTTTAAATTTGATTCGTAAACGGTAGGCCTATGTCCTGTCCGTCTCACCAAAACATATTCTTCTACGGAATAAATTTTTTATTTTTATCTTGATATTAGCCATTTGGTTATAATCCTTGTAATATGCCAAGTAGTCGGGCTGGCTTTAAGGATGACCAGTTGATTTCTCTGATGGTTGGATCGATCGAATGGAACCCCGGTTGAATGCTTTGATGGTTGGGTAGACCAAATAAAATCTCATTCTTTGATGGTCAGGTCGAACAAAGGAAATCTCATTGAATGCTTTGATGGTCGGGTCGACCAAAGGAAAACTCGGTCAAATTCTTTGATGGCTGGGTCGACCAAAGGGAAACAAATCGACTTCAAGAGTAACCTAGTTGAAATGGGTCGACCAACAATTAAAGAAAATTATCTAGAGGAGGATTTGTTCCTCAATAGAAAAGGAAAAAGTTTGTAGGGCGATTTGGTGACCCTGAACAACTAAAAAAACATCTAGGGGCAATTTTGATTTCCCGCAGTAGATAAAAAATACAAGGGAAGGATTTAGATATTCAACAATGAAGAAAAACATCCATGGGTTTTTGAATTCGCCTAGGTAAGTATAAATTTGCCCAGGACACGGGAGAATTCTTTGGACGAGTGCTATAGGATAAAAAAAAAAGACTTCAATAGAGTATACATACATTGTCATAACTCAAAACCAAATTTCCAAAGCATAGATTGCAATAACTCATAGATTCAACATTAAAATGGGACTTATTATGTTGAGGAGAAAATTACAATGGGGTGAGATATACACAGTCTTTGTGTATTATTACTCACTAAAAATAAAAAAATGCAAAGTCCAAGGCTAAAATACACCCTTGCTCAGAGAAAACATGAACCTTAACTCCTTCGTCCACTCAAATTTGAGTAGGCTATTCTCTTCGAGCTCCAATTTCTGTTGATGTCCTTCCCTCTTTCTCCTTGCATATCCCTTCCTTCCTCCCTTCTTCACTATTGCTATCATTAATTTTAATGGGAGCTCTTCGAAGGACAACAATCACAGTTGTTCGTTTCACCTTCCCATTGTGCCACAAGACCAAATAAAATGAAATAAAACAAAACATGTTTATTTACAACATTTACAAATATTTGTCAAGATACAATTTGGATGACACCTCCCTATTTGAAGGATTTTGGTCCCCAAAAGCTGGACCATTAAGGAGACAGAAGCATAAGGCCTCTATTTGCCTCCTCATATCCACCATTCCATTGCCAATGACGGTGGCTTGTTTCCTGCTTGCCCCCCCTTGTTCCACTGCTAGAGGATTTGTACTCTCTCTCTCTCTCTCTCTCTCTCTCTCGATGTGCTTTGACGAGGTATGCCTTGCCACCCTTGACCAAGTGGTAATTTTTCTCTCTCGCGTAGAAGGTAACATCCATATACCAGAAGAAGGGGCTACCGAAAATCACTCCATAGGCGTCCAATGGTGAAACTTCACATTCTACCTCATCAACATAGCTGGCAATAATGGAAAAAATTATTTTACATATTCGAGTGATTCYCATAAAAGTTTTCCCTTCCAACCATACTAGTGAAATTGGCTGCACTAGATCATAGGTTTCTCGACCAAGATTCCAACACTTCTTTTCCATGTGTTCATCTACACCGCACTGTTTGAAATTCCTATTAGGATCCCTCCTTTTATTGGTTATGGCTTCTATCTTCTTGTCTCTTTTCTTGTTTGTTTCTTCTTGGCCCATGTGCTGCTATATTTTCCTGGAGTCAAACTCAATGTAGAGATATTTATTGTTCACTTCATCCATGATTTTCACGCCATGAAGCTACAAATGTCTTCGGATATGGCTAAAAATTCCTCCAAGGTACTTTATCACCACCCTGATATCTTCCAAAGAGATACCCAACCTGATGGCATGCCTTCTGAACTCATAAGTGTACTCTTGCACTCCTTGTCCTTGTTCTTGCTGAAGGTATTGCCACTTCATGAGTTGTTCCTCTTTGTATCCTATGGGATATAATTGTTACTTGACTAATTCCTTGAAGTCTACCCATTTCATCACCATGGGCTTCTTGCCTATCCTTAGTGCATCCACATAACTCTCCCACCACATTAGAGCATGCCCATTCATATTCAAATGGGAAAAGGAGATCTGTCGTGTTTCTTGGATTTTATAAAGACCAAATTAAAGTTCCAATTGTTTCAAGTAGCTATCCAAGGCTTCAACATTAGTTTTTCGATTAAACATGGGTATTTCTATCTTTTCTTCAAATTTGAAAGGAACAATGGAATATGAAGAAATGTTGTTGTCATTACCTGAGTTTCCAAGTGTCTCTCCTTTGGAAATTTCTAGAACATAATTGTGTTCTTCATGCTTAGTCTTTGTTGAGTGTGCTTCCTTACCCTTCCTTACAAGCAACTGTGTCACCAACTCTATGAATGTAGCAATTCTTTGCTCCAGCCGATCCAATCTGACCTCTGGGTCTTCCCTGCCATCTTCTTCATGATGATTCCCTTCCATTGGTGGTTCTCTTCTTCTCTTTAGGCCTAGTAGCAATGTTTGTCCACTGTTTTGGTACTAGATGTAGGTGTTTACCATGCAGGTATTCTCCAAGCCTTCAAAACTTGCTCTGATACCATCTGATCCATAAATGGTAGGCCTATGGATTTTTCGTCTCACCAACATGGATTTTAATGCAGAATAAAAAATTTATTTCTATCTTGATCTTAGCTGTCTGGTTATAATCCTTGCAATATTCCAAGTAGTTGAGTCGGCCTTATGGATGGCCAGTCGAATTATTTGCTAGTTGGGTCAATCAAATGGAACCCCAGTTGAATGATTTGATGGTTGGGTCAACCAAATAAAAGCTCGGTCAAATGTGTTGATGGTCGGGTCGAACAAAGGAAATCCCGATCAAATTATTTGATGGTCAGGTTGACCAAGGAAAAGTTCGGTTGAATTATTTGATGGTCGGGTTGACCAAAGGAAAAATCATCGAATGCTTTGATGGACAGGTCGAACAAAGGAAAGCTCGTCGAATGCTTTGATGGTTGGGTCGACAAAAGGAAAGATCGATTGAATGCTTTGATGGTTGGGTCGGCCAAAGGAAATCTCATCAGATGCTTTGATGATCGGGTTGACCAAAAGAAACATATATTGAATTCTTTGATGTTTGGGTTGACCAAAGGAAAACAAATTGAATTCAAGAGTAACCACGTCGAAATGGGTCGACCAATAGTTAAATAAAATTATCTAGAGGTGGATTTGTCCCTCAATAGCAAAGGAAAAATTTTGTAGGGAGATTTGGTGAACCTCAACAACTAAAAAAAAATCTAGGGATGATTTTGATTCCCCACAATAGACAAAAAATACAAGGGATGAATTTAGATGTTCAACAATGAAGAAAAACACCCATGGGTTTTTGAATTCGCCCAGGTAAGTATAAATTCGCCTAGGAAATGGGAGAATGATTTGGACGAGTTCTACAGGATTAAAAAAAAAAAACTTCAATAGAGTGTACATACATTGTCGTAACTCAAAACCAAATTCCCAAAGCATAGATTGCAATAACTCATAGATTCCACATTTAAATGGGACTTTTATTATGCTGAGGAGAAAATTACAACGAGGTGAGCTATACATAGTCTCTTTGTATTATTACTCACCTTAACTCTTTCATCCACTCAACTTTGAGCAGGCTACTCTCTTCGAGCTCCAATTTTTGTTGTTGTCCTTCCCTATTTCTCCTTGCGTCTCCCTTCCTTCCTTCTTTCTTCTCTTCTTCTCTCATTAATTTTAATGGGATGCTCTTGGAAGGCCAAAAATCAAAGTTGTTCATTTCACCTTCCCATTGTGCAAGAAGACCTAATAAAATGAAATAAAACAAAACATGCTTATTTACAACATTTACAAATATTTGTCAAGATACAATTCAGATCAAAATCAATTTGTGATTTTCACATATTAAAATAAATATTATATTATAGCGGTCAATTGGATATTAGACATATGCATTAATAAAGTCACTTTTACTTTAGGTTATTTTCTGTTTTTATGTTTTATTTCATTTTAGTGTGTTTCTTAGTCTATCCCACATTCATAAAGTGGATTGACTCGGCCAACTCATAACCTTTTATAAAAATTATTTCTCTTTCTCATTATGAATGCAATCTCGGTTTCCTTTTTTTTTTCATGTTATTGTTATATGGTATCAAAGCCCAACATTATTAGAGTCATATTGAGAGTCTCAAGCCTTTGAAAGACAAGGTTTCCACTCTCATGACTTCAATAGCATGGGTGTCGTAGACTCTGTGCAAGTGTGAAGACCTACAAATTGTTGGCAAGAGAGACACTGGTGTGACACATGAAATAAACAAAAGTATTTTTGGCCATTCAAATCCATGACGAATTGAATTTTGGCTTTAAAAGCTAGGTTTAAAAAAATTGTGGTTTAAATCTAGGTTAAAAAAAATTGAATTTTGGCTTTAAAGGCTAGGTTTAAAACAACTATGGTTTAAATCTATGTTGAAAAAAAATATTAAAAGGGATAAAGTTGTACGAACTCAATCATACGATTGTAAAACATTCACATGTGGTTCGTACAACCTAATCGCTAGGCATACATACAAAACCAAGCTATCAATTTCTTCCACCAATAGCCATACAAGTGTACGGATCGACTGTATGATTGTATGGATTTACAATTGTAGCCACCAAAAAATAAATTGGAGCTATACAAACTTGTTCTTCGGTAAAATTTCTAAATTTTTTTGAATTCAAAGGATTTTGGAGTAGATTTAGTCTATTCTTTCCTATAATGATGCTTATATTTGCAAATTTGGAAGAATTGGTTGTCAATTTAATGTTTTTTAGCATATCAAAGTAGAAATTCACTGATTTGGTGTTGTTTAAGAGATCTTATTGTTTTAGAGTTTTTCGAGAGTATATTTGTGTGTTTTTCACTGGTTTGGGAGTGCATATGTGATTTATTGGGTTGTTTTTAATAATATTTAGCAAAATCTATGCATTCTTTAGTTGTTTTTTAGTAGATTTATCATAAATATGCATGTTTTCAGAAATACATGGTTGCTACAACAATTTAGAGCCAGTATCTTGGTGTTCCTACTCTAGGATTGTAAATTGAGGGAGGGAAGAATATGTATTTCTTAGTATTTATTTTTTTCAATATATTTTTATGCATTCTTTACTTGTATCTATGGCCTCTTTATCCAACATCATGTTGGAAGGTAGCTACAAGTTTTCTGGAAAGAACTACAATATGTGGAAGCAACACATGTTGTCTATTTATGAGTATAGGTGCTTGGCTACTACTTTCGTASGTAATGATATCTAACCAAAAGTTGTGGGTAAAGAACAAGACAAGCTTGATAAGCTAGACAAAGAAGGAGTCATGTTGCTTAAGTATCTGTGATAAATGAAATGCTTCTTGAGGTCCACACAKGGAAAACTTTAACATAGATTTGGAAGCATTTGAAAGATTTACTTGMGACTTTGGACAAGGGAAAAACCTTCTTCTTGAATAATATGTTTTTTTCAATAGTAATGGATGAGAGTGCATCATTATAGGAGCATTTACTCAATATCAAGGATATTAGAGAACAATTGTCCACCATTGGTMAAAATATGGAAAAGGAGGACATGGTGTTAATCACACTGAAACAATTACCACGTGCTTAAGAGTACTTTATTGCGACCTTGAACATCTCCACTATGAATGTATCTTGCACACTTGCACATGCATCCTGTGTACCACTTGCTATTTTGGGATGGTGGTTATGGAGCACTCTCCCATGTCAAGATATTTTTATTGTATTTTCATGGATGCATCTTGGGGAGCACACTCTTGAGGAATTATTTTACCATTTTATGGAGCACTTGAAATGGTCAACCACTCATATAGGAATTAGTAATGTGAGGATTATTTCCCTTATGTCTTATTTGTTGTCTTATTTTTGGTTTATTTCATTTATTTTATCATATCTAGTTGTTGATTGGATAACAATTCAATTGATAAAACAACACGTTTATATTAATTTGATGTATGGAAAAGTGATCCCTCCAAGATTAGTTTCCACATAACAATTTCCAACAAGCACCTCAATGTTTGATGTATCAAAAAATTTCATCTTTCCTTAGGTATAAACTAATTGGTGAAGATTTCAAACTAGATATTTCATTTAAGTGGGTGGAAGGTGTCAAATTAGTATTTCTAGCTCATATCCCACCTCAAAATAGTTGATGGTGATAAATTAGTTCATTCATTTTGCACTGTATCATGAATCCATTAGCCCTTATATTGATAAGCATCAGTCCCTCATCATTTCATTCCCTTGTTTCTTCCTTCCTCTCCTTTCTTTCCCATACCCCCTTTCACAATTGCACTTCACTTCCACATACTGCAAACACTTTGTTTTAACCTTGCATCTCCACACCATATCCTTGGGGAAGCCCCCATTGATTTGGAGAATATCCAACCAAAAGAGAGAGAAAGAGCTACTGAGGTGACAATGGGTAGCCTTCCTAAGTTGAACAAAACTAACCCCTTGATGATTGGGACTTTACATCATTTGGAGGTGATAAAGTTTTTTGTAACAAGGAGTTTTCAAGATTTAATTTTGGTGATATTGGTACAAGTACATGTAGCTCAGATCACGGTGACCACCTCGATGGGGAAGATCCTAATAAAACACCAAAGTGGTGGCTCAACATCATTGGAGATGTTCAGATAGATGAAATGATCTAGGGATGATAATCAATAAATAAGAGAAAGAAACCTAATATGGTCAACTTTTCTCTAAAGGTCAATGTTCAAGAATTATATGAGCCATATGTGTTTGAGGAGGAAAAAGAGAGACCTGAATGGGAGAAGGCCATGGAAGTCGAACATGAGATTTTGATGAAAAATCAAACTTGGGATCTCATAGCTCTTCCATTAGGGAAGAAAACCATTAGATACAAATGGGTGTACAAGGTCAAGTAAAAGGAATATGGTACACTTTTCAAGTACAAGGCATGATTGGTTGCAAAAGGTTTCTCCTAATGATAGGGAATTAACTATGAGATTAAATTTTCTCCTACAACCAAGATTTGCATCATCTGATTAGCTGGATGTGAATTAACTATGAGATTAAATTTTCTCCTACAACCAAGGTTTATTAGATGGATGTGAATAATACCTTCCTTAATGGAGATTTGGAGGAAGAGGTCTACATTTATCAACCACAGGAGTTTCAAGTTCTAGGGAAGGAGCATATTGTTTGCAGAATTAAGTAGGATCTATATTGATTAAAGTAGGCACCTTAGGCATGGTACATTAAGATTCACAGGTACTTGGATGAACATGGGTTCCAGTGGATTATTTCAAATTCCAATCTATACATTAAAAGTGTTGGTAATGATATCATTCTACTAGTCATTTATGTATATGACATCATTATTATAGGTAGTGAGGCAAGTGATATTGAATAAATCAAATCTAATATGAGTAAATATTTGAAATGACTAATATAGGCCTCCTACATCATTGTCTAGGTATATATGTTTAACAAATAGGTAGCAACAATTTTTTCTCACAAATAAAATATCCTAGGAATTTTCTTGACATGTTCAAAATGATAGATTGCAAAATCTCATCTACAACTATGGAAAAAGGGTTGAAGCTTTCATCCAAGACCAACTCTAAGGAAATTATGAGACATTATACAAACAACATCTGAGGAGCTTGATATATATTACAACCACTAGACCTGATTTGAGTTATCATATGAGCTTCATTTCCAGATGTATGACAACGTCTAAGGTGGATCATTGGACTACAACAAAGAGAGTACTGAGATATGTGAAAGTGACACTTGACATTTGACTCACAAACAAAGTATCCTAGGAATTTTCTTGACATGTTCAAAATGATAGATTGCAAAATATCATCTACACCTATGGAAAAAGGGTTGAAGCTTTCATCCAAGACCAACTCTAAGGAAATTATGAGACCTTCCACAAAACAATAGTGGGGATATATATATTACAACCACTAGACCTGATTTGAGTTATGATATGAGCTTATTTTCTAGATGTATGGCAACGCCTAAGGTAGATCATTGGATTGAAACAAAGAGAGTATTGAGATATGTGAAAGTGAAAATTGAATTTGAAATTTTGTACAACATAAGAAAAGACCCTAGGTTGTGTGGGTTTACAAATTCAAAATGGGTAGGTTGTGTGGATGATAGAAAATCAACATATAGATATGTCTTCCTCTTTGGCATGGGTGCAATCACATGGACCAACAAGAAACAACATGTGATATCTCTTTCATTGACAAAAGAAGAATATCAAGAAGTAGTGAAACGAGCGTGTGAGGAATTTTGGCTCAAGGGGATGCTTTCAAACATGAAGATGCAGTAAACAGAGACAAAACCCCTACTTTATGACAATCAAGGGTTGCTCAAACTAGCCAAGAATCTATTCTTCCACGAGTTAGTAAATTGACCATTAAGAAAGGGTGTTAAAGTAAATACCGTATTAATGGTCAATTAGATATTAAACATAGAAATTAACAAACTCACTTCAACTTTAGGTTATTTTGTGTGTTTATGCTTTATTTCACTTTAGTGTGTTTATTGGTTTATCCCACATTCATAAAGTGGATTGACGTGACTAGCTTGTAATCCTTTATAAGCAAGAATTGTATTTCTCATTATGAATGCAATATTGGTTTCCTTTATGTGTTCATGTTATTGTTATAACACATGCAATCCAACATTTTCTTTTGTGTTACCTTTTGTTCATCATCTTAAATTTTTGTAACCATTACTTTTAACCCGATTCTCTAACTTGATGGGGTCTAATTCTATTTGTTCACCTTCAATGTGATTCATGTTGACGTAACCCGAAGAATAAAACAAAGTCAACAAATGACTTACCATGTTAAAATCTCAAATTCATTCTCCCTCCTGTACACATGCCTTACCAAATTAGACACCAATATATTTTTACATGCCTTACCAAATTAGACACCAATATATTTTTACATGCCTTACCAAATTAGACACCAATATATTTTTAAATTGTGACCAGTTCAAAAATTGTCTATTATTTTTTTGATTGTCTAAAAAGACTTAGATGAGATGTAATCATGTGAGATCTTACCTTTAATTATTATTAAAAGAAAATATTTTAAAAACAATCAAATTTATAAAATAGCATGTTACCATGTGTGGTCTTACATCATGACAAATGTAAGAGCATTGACACTTCCTTCAAAACACCCATCCAACAGTGCATGGACAAAGAAGGACACCTATCCATAATTAAATAAGGATATGTTTTGTTAGTAACATTTCTTGTCTGGGGCACAAGAGAATTCGGGTCAACGAGTCGCATGAGGAGCGCCCGAGCACAATGCAGAAAATCTCATTTCAGGCTCCCAAGCAAGTGAGCGGGCGAGATTATATCGTCGACGGTCTAGATTCATCCATAGGAGTAGATTAGCGGTTGGCGGAAAATCGCGGTTAGCGGAGTTGCGCCAAGATTAGCGTAAATGCATCGCGCCCATATGGTATGCAGGGAAGGATGGCAGTCGTCCATCCAAAGGATGCGTGGCGCGAGATCTAGTTGCGTCGGCGTTTCGGCAATCACGAGTTCAAAGGGTGAAGGTTTCGTGTTGTCCTATATCTCGAAACCACGAACCTCGAAGGCGCCCAAAGTTGGGCCCACAGTATTACGGAGCAATCTCGGTCGTCCATCCATAGGAGACACCTGGTGCGTGATTAGGTTCCTCGTCGTTTCACCCATCGTGAATTTAAGGCGCAAAAAGCAGCTCCGTCATTTCCCGATGCGCGAGGTGCCGGGAGTGTCCAAGACCCGGGCCCACAACATCGTTGAGAGAATTCAGAACCGTCATATCTAGAGGGGCATGTGGCGCCAGATTAAGCCGTCTCGGCGTTTCTCTCATCGCGATTTCAAGAAACAAGGATCAGCCCCTTCCTATTCGCGAGCTCCGAAAGCTCCTTTGAGAGTAAACGCAAGGTCACAGCCCGTGGTCGCCTGGGAAATAAAAGAGATGCGCAAAGGGGGCCAAAGACATCGGGTCCAGTCGCCGAAAGGTTCATCGCGTTCTCTGGGTGCCATTTGATCCG
>SNQJ01S0196047.1:1721-17448 GCA_010110895.2 Picea sitchensis
GTGTTATTTCCATGCCATGTGTTGCGTTGACATGTCATGTCATGCCATGGCTTGCCTTGCCTTTCCATGTCATGCCTTGCCTTACCTTGTCATGCCTTTTTTTCCATGCCATGCCATGCATTCCCTTGCCTTGCCATATCATGCCATGCCATGCCATGTCATGATTTTCATTTCCATGCCATGCCTTTCATTTCCTTGCCATGTCATGTCATGCATTTCCTTTTCGCCTTGCCTTTCCATGCCATGTCATTATTTTCCATGCCATGCCTTGCCTTTTCATGCCTTGACATGCCATACCTTTCCTTGTCATGCCATGTCTTGCCTTGCCATGCCATGCCATGTCATACCTTGCATTTCCTTTCCTTTTCATTCCTTGCATTGCCTTTCCATGCCTTTCAATGCCATGCCTTTCCTTACCTTACCAAGCCATGCCTTTCCTTGTCATGCCTTGCCATGCCTTGCCTTTGCATGCCATGCCTTGCCTTCCCTTGCTATGTCATGCCATGCCATTCCTTGCATTGCCTTTCCTTCCATTGCCTTGCCTTTCCTTGGCTAACCACAATTCATATCAAAGGTATTTTCATTATGATATTCATAAAACTAATTGTTTGTAAAAATATAGTTATTTTCATCATTAGAGAGATTTTTTTTACAAGTTAATTTAATAAAAAAATAATGGCATTCATGTATCATACCTTTTTTTTTCTTAAAGAAATAATGTTTGTATTAAATGAACAAGTTTAATACCTAAAAATTACAATCAAAGGATTCATTAAGCATGAAATTCTACAACTTGTTATCCCATCTATCTTAGATAAAATACTTGCATGAGAATTTCATTGTCATAAAATAAGCTCTCTTTATTCATATATCTTAGGTATCTTCATAGTTGTGAAACATGGATTATCATAATTAATAGGATTATCTTAGGCATCTTTTGGATTGCATGAAAAACAACATAACTTCAAGGCCTTATTTAAAAACAAAGAAATAAAGACTAATCTTTCAACTCAATAACTTGTGTAAAAAGATATAACATGTAGACCTAGACCTAGACCTAGACCTTGCCTTGCCTTTCCATGTCTAGATTTTCTTAGCCTCGTCCTGTATTCCCTTGTCTTTCCTTTCCTTGCATTGTCATACCTAGACCTAGACCTATACCTAAACATTGCCTTGTCATGCCTTTCCTTGTCATGCCTTACCTTGTCATGCCTTGTCTTGCCATGGTCTAGGTCACGGTATAGGTCATGTTCTATGTTATGGTATAGGTCATGGTAATGGTATAGGTATAGTTCTTTTTCTAGGTCTAGGTTTAAGCCATGGCTTAGGTCTAGGTCTAGGTCATTTTCATGTTCATGGTTTATGTCTAGGTCTATTGCCAACATGTCCATGAATGGCTTGAGTAGGATAGTTGAAACTCGTGATAAAACTCAAATCGAGACTCAAATGGACAAACCGTCGCTTGCATTGGATTGGGGGCACCGATTCTCAGCTAGTGGGGCCCCTCCACTATCATTTTGTTTACCGTAAAATCATTTGTTGCAGGATCTCTAAGACTAGGGTTTTGCTCAATGAGGCACAGTGCAAATTCTGAACAAGAGGTTGATTTTAAAGAACAATGTGTCGAGTGATTATGGGTAGCATGGTCATGTGGGACTTGGTAAAAAACATTTGTGGTGTAGCTTATAGAACTTCGTTATTCCGCTCGGTGTGGATTTTATGCCCCCGGACCAAATTGCCAACATGTCCCTGAATGGCTTGAGGAGGCGAGTTGCAACTCGCTATAAAAATCAAACCGAGACTTGGATGGATGAACCGTCAGTTGCATTAGATCTAGGGAACCAGGTTTCAACTAGAGGGGCCCCTCTACTATCATTTCATTGCCTAAAAAAGTGTTTGTTTTAGGATATCTGGGACTAGGGTTTTGCTCAATGAGGCATAGTGCAAATTTTTAACAAGAGGTCGATTTTCAAGAACATTGTGCCAAGTGATTGTGGGTAGAGTGGTCATGTGGGCCTTGGCCAAACAGATGTGTGGGAGCTTACAAATTTTTGTTATGCTGCTTGATGTGGATTTTATGCCCCCAAACCAAATTGCCAACATGTCCCTGGATGGCTTGAGGAGGCTAGTTGCAACTCAAGATAAAATTCAAACCAGGACTCAGATGAATGAAACATCGATTGCATTAGATCCAGGGCACCACGTTTTAGCTAGTGGGTCCCTTTCGCTATCATTTTGTTTCCCGGAAAAGCATATGTTGAAAGATCTTTGGGACTAGGGTTTTTCTCAATGAGGCACAATGCAGATTATAAACAAGAGGTAAATTTTAAGAACACTATGTTGAGTGATTGTGGATAGTGTGGTCTCATGGGACTTGGAAAAACAGACATGTGGGAACTTATGAAAATCTGTTATACTGCTCGGTGTGGATTTTATGCCCTCGGACCAAATTGTCAACATGTCCCTGAATGGCTTGAGGAGGCAAATTGCAACTTGCGATAAAACTCAAACATGGACTCGAATGGATGAACCATCGGTTGTAGTGGATCCATGGCACTTGGTTTCAGGTAGTGGGGCCACTCCACTATCATTCTGTTGCCAAGAAAAGTGTTTGTTGTAGGATCTCTTGGACTAGGGTTTTTCTCAATGAGGCATAGTGCAAATTTTGAACAAGAGGTTGATTTTCAAGAACATTGTGTAGGGTGATTGTGGGTAGCATGTTCGCATGTGCCTTGGCCAAAAAGATGTGTGGGAGCTTACAAATTTTTTTTATGTTGCTCAGTGTGGATTTTATGCCCCTGGACCAAATTGTCGATGTGTCCCTGAATGGCTTGAGGAGGCGAGTTGCAACTCACGATAAAACTCAAACCGAGACTCAGATGGATGAACCGTCAGTTTCATTGGATCTGGGGAATTGGTTTTTAGCTAGTGTGTTAAGCCCTAATATTGGCTCATTACCCCTTAATTGGGGCATATTACATTAGTAATGTTATTTTATTTATGTCGGCTTTATTCCATTAGTTGTAATTATACCTCCTAGTCTCCTATATATACCAAGGAGACATTTTCACTAGTCTCCTATATATGTACCAAGGAGACATTTCATTTGGAATCATCTTGTACTTGAACATTTATGTGGGTAAAGGAGGTTGCCCCCCAAAGAGGCCATTATCCGAAATTATCTCTTTCAAGGCGCTGAGTACCTCATTCTGGTTTTCATGCTATATTTATATTTGGTTCTAACATAAGGTTAGGAGCTCAAGGCTTTGGGGTTTCACTGCTACATCCTGGACACCTTAAATTTCTATAAATATTTTTCTACAATGTTTCCGTAAGGAACAACTTGAGGATATTTAGTAGGATCTGAACCAAGGTATGTTGTGTTAAAATTTCACCTCGAGGCCTTATAATTTTGGAGATACAACCCGTACAAGATAAGGGCTATGGGAATCATCCCTAAGTGATCTATCAGTGGTTCTCTATGTACCTTTTTTGTAAATTGCTTTGCACCTTGAACTCCGTGAGGATATTCATAGACATTAGTAAGGTATCCGTAGTGGTAAAATTTCAGCTTTTGGGTCATTTTACATTTGTAGATACACACCGTGGAAGATAGGGTATCCTCGACTAGTCCTATTGACTAGTCTCAAGAAGGTGTTCCAAGTAAACAATCATAACTTCTTCCTAGAGCATCAAAATTGAGTGAGACTAGTTTCATTGATAGTGGATACCTCATAAGATTTAATATGAGTTTCAATTTTATATCACTATTTTTAAGTGGCACACTATATAAGTGAGACTCGAAAGGCCAAAATCGGCCAGTTATGGGGAAGTTACCATAAATTCTACTTGGCACATCCAATTTGATCGCACTCCATGGCATCACAGAGAATAAATATCAGAGAATCCATACATATAAAAGAAAGTTTCATACCCGTATACCAAAAACTGATATACAAATGTAAGAAAAGATTGTCTAAATATAAACTCACCCTTCAAAATCAAGGTTCAAAAGTGATACTTTGGCCAACATGCCACCCAAAAGGAACTTCTACACTACTAAGCCTCCGCATAATTCTACTTGTACTCTTGATGAAGGGGAAGAAATGCTGTGAGGGGACATAAATGATTTACAAAAGAAGATAGTAACAAAAGATGAATCCACAGAGATGGAAGCTAAGTTGAGGCAAAGATGGATGGCTTAAAGAGAGATCATGGAAGTATTGAAAAATTTCATAACGTAGAAGACACCCCGAAGTGAAATGCATCCCATGAAATTCAGATGAGGACACAAGGAAGGTGAATCAAGAATGGAGAAACTCCAACTTTGGGTTGAATACCAACCACGCTCCTAAGATCGATATGAGGAAGTTTGATGGAAAGGACCCAATCATTACGGATACTTCATATGGAGCAATTCTTTGATCTACATAATGTGCCATACACAAAAGGTACGAATTACTTTTATATTTAGAACCCAATCAATTTGTATGGTAACATGGTTTTGTTCCTTAAATCACCTCGTCACTTGACAATTTTCATGGAAGAAAATGATAGCAATAATTATGAGGATAAGAGCGTTCTCTTAGCCAATTGATAAATCTCAAGCAAAAGGGTTCGGATACCGAGCACATTGAGAAATTCCAAATTGAATATAAGGTAACAAATATTCCGTGATGAGCACTTGATTGAAAGTATTCATAGGAACTTTAAAGGATAACATTCAACATGAGGTTCGCTTCTGGGAACCCAAATCATCAGAGAATGCATTTATGTGGCAAGAAATGTTGAAAGTAAAAATATGGCTATGCTACTAGAAGGACCAATCACATCTATAGAGAGAACAAATGCCTGTGCCTTCAAACACCTCAACCTACAAGGTTGACACTCAACAATTGGAGGAAGAAAATCAAAAGGTTTATGCTTTAATTAGACAAGAAGTACAAGAAGGGACATAAGTGTGGTGAGGCAAGAACATTCTAAGATAGATTGTGAAGAGGAAGAAGAACAGAACAAGAACCATCTCAAGATGAAAACGTAGGAAGCAATTTCTGTCTAAGATTTGACTCCTTAATGAGATCGGTAATGCATTGGCTAGAATTAGCACTCCTCAAAACCCTCAAGATCAAAGGATACATCAAAAGAAAAAGGTAATAGTCCCATTTGATTCGAGTATCGATAATTTCATTCACTATAAATTAGCCAAAAGCTCAATTGCTTTGTATATCCAAGTGCTAGAGTTTCAAGTAATGATTGCAGATGGAGGAACCATCAA
This sequence comes from Picea sitchensis, assembly GCA_010110895.2. Taxonomy (NCBI): domain Eukaryota; kingdom Viridiplantae; phylum Streptophyta; class Pinopsida; order Pinales; family Pinaceae; genus Picea; species Picea sitchensis. Next base: position 6,997 of record SNQJ01S0196047.1, read on the forward strand.
TTGCCTGTGAAAAATGCAATAAGATCAATCTTACTACTGGGAATATGTACGAATAGTCCAATGATTGCTACAACCATGGGTGGAAGTGGATGTTGCAATTAGGGAATCCAAATGGTTGAAACCATTAGGAACAATGGCTTTAATTTTCAAGAACTTTTCATGAAATTTTCATTGGAAGGAAAGAAATTGAGTTAAGAGGTATCACAAAGAAACCCGATAAGGTCATAATCTCTAATGGAATGACAAAATTATTGAAAAGGCATCAAGGAGTTATTGCAATAACTATGCTCACTAGATGTCTCAAACATCTAAGCCATCTATTCCTCAAGATCTCCAATGGATCATTGATACACATTCCAAAGCACGAAGATATTCCCAAAGGTCTTCCACCCACTCAAAATCATGATCATGAAATTCACCTAATTCCCGGAGGTTCCTCCAACATCAAGCCATACAAATACCCCTACGCCTTAAGAGCAAACGAGTGCATGGTTGAAGAAATGTTAGAGGTCGCCATCATTCAACCTAGCCAAAGCTCCCACTACACTGGTGTAATGGTATTCAAGAAAGATAGCTCATGGTGTATGTCCCAGATTATAGAGAGCCCAACAAGATCATTATTAAAGCTAAGTTTCCCATTACCGCCATTGATGAATTGTTAGGATGAACTACATGGAGCAATCTATTTCACAAAATTGGATCTTCATTTAGGTATCATCATTAGAATGAAGGGAAGAAGATATCCCAAAAACAACATTCAACTCATGAAGGCCATTATGAATTTTTATCATGCCTTTTGGCCTCACAAATGCACCTCCACATTCCAAGGGTTGATGAATTCCATTTTCAAGCCCTTCCTTCTAAAAATTTGTGTTAGTATTTTTTGATGATATACTTCAATCTATATAAAGTCTTGGGAGGATCATGCTACATGTTGACAAGGTGCTACAACTACTAAAGGAGCAACAACTATATGCCAAACCATCCAAATGTTTTGGAGGAAGGAGGTATATTTGGGTCATATTGTATCTCATGAAGGTGTTGCATATCCTAACAAGATTAAGGCCATGATGGACCCGCCAATTCCCCAAAACATTGAAGAATCTTTAGAGGATTTGTGGGTTTGACAAGCTACTACCGCAAGTTTGTCCGGAACTATGAAGAATAAAGACCTTAATGACACTAACTAAGAAGATGCATTTTCATGGACCTTGAGGCAACTAAAGCTTTGAACAACTTTAAAGAGGTGATGTGCAAAGCCTGCCTTGACCAATCTGCACTTCACAAAAACCTTTATTGTGGAATGTGATGCCTCGAAATGAATTGGTGTTGTCCTAATGCAAGAAGGAAGGCCCCGGCTTTTGAAAGCTCCACCACTCAAGAAAAGGGACTTACACAAACCCATTTAAGGAGGAAGGAAATGATGCAATACTACATGCATTGAAGAAATGACATCCTACCTATTAGTGGTGGGACTTCAAGGACAAAAATGATCATGATAGTCTTGGGCCACTTTGGAACAAAGACTATCTTCTAAGAACAAGAAAAATGGGTAACCAAGATATTGGGTTGCGATTTTGAAATCGTCTTCATAAAAAGGGAAGAAAATGTTGTGGCAGATGCCCTCAAGAATGATGAATATGTTGAGGCATTTCTCATTGCTATCCCGATCATCCAACCCGATTAGATAATAGAAGCAAGGATGAATAAAGAATGACGAAAAGTGTGGACTCTCATTCAAAGGGTTGTGCCAGGATTCCAAGCAGACTTATACATTTACATGGAAAAATGATTCACTATGTTACAAAGATCGCTTATATTTTATGTAAGAAATCCCAACTCAAACAAAAGGTACTATTGGAATTGCACACCTCTCCAAAGAGGGAGGCACTCGGGATTTTGAAAACCTACCATAGAGTCAAGAAGGATTTTTTTTTTTTGGGATGGCCTAAACCTACAAGTTCAAAGGTTTGTGGTATAATTTTTGGTTTTCCAACAAATAAGGTGGAAACACTACACTCCCGTGGGTCTTTTAATCCATTATCCATCCCAAGTCGGGCTACCGTGGGAGGAGGTTTCAGCGGATTTCATCACGTGGTTACCTAAGTCCTAAGGGAAAGAGTGGCATCATGGTGATTGTTGATAGATCCACTAAGTATGCACACTTTGTGCACTCTCTCTCATCCCTCTTCAAAGCTAGTACATTTTCCAATGCATTCATGGAGACAGTTCAAAAGTTACATGGGTTTCAAAGATCATTGTGGGTGACAGAGATCCCATCTTCAATCGGACATTTTTGGACATATTTATTCATTCAATCATCAGAATAATTGACTTTGGCGTAATGGTGCATAACACTCCTTTCTCATAACGTTAAACAAAAATGACACTACTTATGGCACTCTATGGATACCCAACCTCCTTCCATCACTCTCTAAAAAAGAAAAATCTAAGGTTCAAGCAGAGGACGATCACCGAAAGTATCAACAACAAAGTTCTCCAAATCTAAAGGACAACCCGACCATGGCAATTATTCCGCATGCCGAAACAACAAGCGATCAACATCAGAGTGAAAGAAGTTTTGAATTGTGGGATTAAAGTTTTTAAGACTACAACCATAAAACATATCCCAAGCAAGCCAAGAAGGATAATATCATCAAAGTACTATTGACTTTATAAGGTGTTGCAAAATATTGGTACTATGGCATACAAATTGAGTTGCTTGCATTCAATGGTAGTACACCCGCCTATGTTTCATGCTTAAAGAAGGTTATAGGTGACAAGATCCCAAAGTAAAACTATATCATTTAACTTGATGAGGAAGGAAAAATCATATTGAGCCTAAAGCCATCACTGACACAAGAATTACCTAAGGAATAGATCCATTTCGTAATATATCATTAAATGGAGGAAACTACCGGCCCTAAGATTCCACTTGGGAAGATGAGTCTTTAAACAGAAGCATCCAGAGTTAATCAAGCATTGCGAACATCACTTGTCTCAAGGGGAGGTGTTAAGCCCCACATTGGCTCATTACCCCCTTAATTAAAGCATTACATTAGTAATGCTATTTTAATTATAAGCTATTTTATTCCATTAGTTGTAATTATACCCTAGTCTATATATACCCAAGGAGACATTTTCTATTTGGAATCATCTTGTAACTTGAACATTTATGTGGGTAAAAGGAGGTTGCCTCAAGCAGGCTATCATTTGAAATTATCTCTTTTCAAGGTGTTGAGTACTTTTATTCGAGGTTTTTCTATGCTATATTGATATTTGGTTCTTAACATAGTGGGTCCACTCCACTATCATTTTGTTTCTCGAAAAATAATTCATTGCAAGATCTTTGGGACTAGGGTTTTGTTCAATGAGGAATAATGCAAATTATAAATAGGAGGTTGATTTTCAAGAACATTGTGTCGGTTGATTATGGGTAGCGTGGTCACATGGGCCTTGGCCAAAAAAACATGCAAGATCTTACGAAACTTTGTTATGCTACTCGGTTTTCATTTTATTCCCCCGTACCAAATTGCCAATATGTCCTTGAATGACTTGAGGAGGTGATTTATAACTTGCGATAAAACTAAAAATGGGACTTGGATGGACGAACTGTCATTTACATTGGATCTGGGGCACCAAGTTTGAGTTAGTGGGGGCCCTCTGTTGTCATTCTGTTTCTTGGAAAAGCATTTGTTGCAGGATCTCTAAGACTAGGGTTTTGCTCAGTTCTGATTACATATGTTTGACAATTTAACACCTTGTAAGGCTAGAAAAGGAAAGGCATGACATGGCGAGGCATGGCATGGCATGACATGGCAAGGCAAGGCAATGCAAGGCATGTAATGACATGGCATGGAAAGGCAAGGTAATGAATTACATTGAAAGGTATGGCATGGCAAGGCATGGCATGGCATGGCAAGGCAAGGCATGGCATGGAAAGGAAAGGCATGGAAAGGAATGCATGGAAAGGTACAAAAAGGCATGGCTTAGCAAGGCAAGGTATGACAAGGCATGGAAAGGCATGGCATGGCATGGAATGACAAGGAAAGACATGGCAAGGCATGGCAAGGCAATGCAAGGAATGACATGGCATGGCAAGGAAAGGCAATGCAAGGAATGACATGGAAAGGAGTCACATGGAAAGTAAAGGCATGGAATGACATGGCATGGCATGGCATGGCAAGGAATTGCATGGCATGTCATGGAAAGGAAATACATGGCATGGAAAGGAAAGGCATAGCATGTAAAGGCAAGGCATGGCAAGGCAAGGCATGGTATGACATGGCAAGGCATGGCATGGAAAGGAAAGGCAAGGCATGGCATGGCAAGGCAAGGCATGGCTTGGCAAGGGAAGGGAAGGTAAGGCATGGCATGACATGGCATGGAAAGGCAAGGCATGGCTTGGAAAGGCAAGGTAAGGAAAGTCAAGGGAAGGATAAACATAGTTTCCTAACAACAAAAAAGAACCATAACATACAAGAATACCATAACAACCATAACATGAATCCAACATTTCAATCATTCATAAATTTGAAATATTTGTTCAATTATTCCTTTTACATACCTATGGTCATTCAAGTAGACCATCGAGATCACTTCTAATACTGATGGTCACCATCAACTTCTTGTTCTCAGAGTAAGGAAAGAAGCATCATACCTTTGGTAAGTTCGTGGAATTGTTTGTAGTTGGAGGTTTGTACCAACAACCAAGTTCGTAAAGTGGTATACAACTTCACCTAGTCTAGAATCTTGAAATACATAACCACCTTTCTTCTGTGTTCTTTCATCATGTGTCAGATATTCTCCTTTAATAACCATCGACCCAATCAGAAGTTCAATGCCTTCAGATTATGTTACTGATTGAACGAGGTTCTTCTTTCCCTCTAAGTAGCGTGTCAGCCAATAATCGGTTCCCCATTCATTACAACTTGGTGAAACCACTACGTATATGTTCCCTACAAAAAATGGAGTGCCAACACATAAGTCCACTAAATGACCAAAGCATAAAACATTGATGATAGTTATCCAAAATTGAATAGAAGGTTTCACTGAACCTGGCAATACAAGATCTGAGACGTGATCATAATCCGTTGAAATATTTGATTGGTCCTCCTCAATCTGGGATAATTCCATAGTTATATGTTGACCAATGGGGAGTGATACACAATCCCATCTATCAACTCAGTCCGTCGATTCATAATCATTCCATTCATTACTACTGCATGGACCATAGAAGAAAGAGAGTTTTCTCGTCCATATTTCAACTATTGCATTGTCTGATGTTCGAACTGAATGGAATCCATGAGTGCCCTATTTTTTTGCATTCATACCACTATGATCGATCTACATCAGCCACCTCCCAAAAATATCTATGTACATGTCCTTTCCTGTGTGATTGGTCTTCACGAGTTCTTGTTACCTCTCCCATTACTGAAGAACACCATTCAACAATGCATTTCACATCTCGAATGAAGGAATTAGTTGTGAACTTCATTTCTTTCCTACGTAATTCTCTTTTTATGCATGTGCCTACTCCATCTTCTCCCCTTTCCCATTACTGGACTCGAAATAGTTCCAAATGTGTGGTACCTTGATTTTTTTGTGTAATATACACAACCATTGAAATACACTAGCATTTTTTAATTGGCATGCGCAACCATATGACCATATCTAATGTTGATCTATCTATATGTTATTCTTCTTAAGGTGATTGTAAAACAACTTAAAGCAATGTTGTATGTAGGCTAAGTCATGGCACCGATCACCGCTTATGTAGAAGTGATACTCCTTCAATATAACTATATTCTTTTCGTTACTATCTGACTCGTGCATGTATGTGATATGGACCATTATGCTGACCTGCTCTAAGTGATAATATTGGCCTTAAATCTCATTTTTCGGTTGAAAGTTGTAGTTCTCAGCAAAATCAACCACTAATAAGACAATACCAACGATAAATGTATCTTTGAATATTCTAAAATTCTCATCCTTCCATCGAGCCACATGGACATGTTGAACATATTGTCATTTCTTTTCGACGAAGTCCTTCATGAAGTCACATACTCATACCTAGGAAGTCGCCAATTGTATCTTTTTTCATTCCTTCCCTCCATCAATATCATATGTGACATATTTAAATATTTGTAAGGAAACCTCCTTCCTCCCCAATTCATACTCATTGCTTACATGGATGCACTTGCTTAATAATTCCATTCCACCGCACCTAAGTAAGCTTTTTGATAAAATGCACAACCCTCTGCCCTTGTACAAAAGATGTTGTGAATAAAGTCTCTAGATGACAATGATGGAAATACAACTGAGAATCATTGAAGGAGAGAATCAGTTCAGCTCCAATTCTTGCACTTCCTTATTTAAGGAAGCCATTTGAGATATAAATAGATGCAAGTAACTATGCCATGGGAGCGGTCTTATTGCAACATAGTAAGCCCATATGTTTTCATTCTGAAACTTTTAATGGTGCAGTAGTTAATTATCCTACATATGACAAGGAATTGTATGCATTGGTGAAAAGTGTGAAAAAGTGGAAACATTATTTGTTGGGAAAAAAAACTATTATTCACACTGATCATCAACCTTTGCAATACTTGCAATCACAAACTAAGCTACAACAAGCAAGGCATTTCAGATGGATGGGTTTCTTGTAGCAATTCCACTTGGTGATAAGGTATAATAAAGGAATTTATAACAAGGTCGTTGATATGCTTTCTAGCCCTATTATTAGTTCTTCAGTTATTCTTAAGCATAATTATATCATGCATGAGAGCTATGTTGAACAATATGCTTTAGATGTTGATTTTAAAGATGTATATGCAACTTTGTGTCAAGCTAACCAAGTAGAGGAATTGGATTACCCTGTGCATGATAAACTTTTGTATCATCTTGCCAAGCTATGTATTCCACAGGGTGAAAGATTCAACATCATAAGGGAAGCACATTCTTCTCTTATTGCTGACCATTTTGGTGTAGGCAAGACGGTGGAAAATCTGCAAAGGTTTTGTTATTGGCCTAAAATGAAAGAAAGTGTATCACAATATGTAAGAGGATGTTCTTTATGTGCTACAAGTAAGCCTAGCAACAAAAAATTAGGATTGTATACTCCACTTCCAGTTCCTTCCTGTCCTTGGAAAAACATTTCCATGGACTTTGTAGGAGGATTACCTATGTCTAAAAAAAATCATGATTATCTTTGTGTTGTGGTTGATTGTTTCAACAAAATGTGGTTTTTAATGCCTTGTAAGAAGCAGATTACAACTGAACAAACTGCAAAAATGTTCTTCCAACATGTATGGGTACATTTTGGGTTGCCCAAATCCATTATTTCGGATCGAGATTCTCGATTTCTTGGGAACTTTTGGTCAAGCTTATGGGCACTCATGGACACCAAGTTGAAAAAGAGCACAACATTCCATCCACAAACCGATGGTCAAACAGAAGTGGTGAATAGAAAATTAGTACATCTTCTTCGTGGTTATTGCAGCAAACATCCTAAGCTTTGGGATGAGCACCTACACTACATTCAACATGCTTATAACCGGGCTAAGCATTCATCAACTCAAACATCTCCATTTGAGGCATGTTTTGGTTACTTTCCAAAATCTCCTTTAGATTTTATCTTTGGGAAGGATGTTGCTATTGATGTTCATTATGACATTGATAGAGCAATGAAGTTCATTGAACAAATTCAATTGGTGCATCAAATGGTACAAGAACAATTGGAAAAGAGCAAAGCCAAGTAAAAGACAAGACATGAAAAACATCGTGTTGATCACAGTTTCCAAGTTGGAGATGAAGTTTGGATTTACATTAGAAAATAGAGGCTTAAAGGAGAAGGTAAAAAGATGAAACCAATTAGATATGGACCTTTTAATATTCTTGAAAAAAATGGTAACAATGCCTTCCGTTTGAATTTGCCTCCTTATATGCAAATGTATGCAGTTGTTAATGTTGAGAATTTGAGATTGTATGAGCCTCCCTTGATTCATGATCAAGGAGAACATGTTCATATTCCTTCAATAGATGACTTCTCGCCAGAATATCTTTCAGAATTGCAACAGGATACCATCCTTGACAAAAAGACAAGAACTTCAAAACAAGGGAATGTGGAGTACCTTCGTGTTGGTCTCAAAGGAAAAAATCCAAGCAAAGCTAAATGGATTGAGGTTGGAATGGTGAGGTAATTTTACCCTCATCTATAGGTTGACTGAAATAGTCTTTTGGAGGTCCAAAAGCTTCCCAATGGGGAGGAGTGATCCAAGGGATCAAAAAATGCTCAAAAATTAAAGTGTTCAAAATTTTTGTAAAATGGTTTCATTGTGTAGATATCGTCCTCACGATCCCAACGCAACTTGAACGGGATCAAACAGAGTCTGTATGGAAAAGTTATGGTGTTCTGTCTGTTTTCCCAAACATGCAAAATTTTGTTGACTATGCAGTCTGTACAGTCCATACAGGATGATGTGGCAACTAACTATACATTTCATACATCCATACAACTGAAGTGGCACTGACGTGGCAAGGACACATGGCAGGTGACTGGACAACTGGTTGGGCATTTGGTAGTTGAGTTGGGCCAATGGCAGGGTGCCACATGGCACCCCACCAGCCATTACAATTTTGGGTCGGAATCCACCAGGTTTGATTGCATGACCTCCGGGTCAAGTGGACTAGCATGGGAGGCTTTACCAATCCGCCTAAAGGGTGTTCCTTACCCCCTTATGTCATAGTTATTATTTGAGTTTGAAATTACGGTTCATTCGACGGAAAAAGGGTTGGGGCTTAGCCCCAACCCATGGACACAGGTTTTACACCAACACCAAACCACATGGATAGGAGCACAAAAGTCTTGGGGGCCAACCGACAGGGGAGGGCAGTTAGCCCAACCCTCGGACACGTAACCCGAGCAACCAAAATTGTCGAGGGATTGGCACCAATTCCGCTAACTGCATGCCAAAATAGCCCACAATCCAAGACTATGAGAAGGAGCCAGGGTCTGAGCACGTGAGCTGGGTTTTGGCACCGTGTGTGCATTTTGGAGGACGATTTGGTTGTAGGAGAAGGGAGAAACTTCCAGGAGAGATAAATTCTTCATTTTTTTACTAAATCGAGTGCAGAAAAAGCCTAGACAGGGGTTTTTGACAGTTCTGAAGTCATAAGAGTTGTTATTTTTTCCATTTGAGCATTTGAGCATTGTAAATTGTTGTTTTTCAAATATTGAACACTTAATGAAAGAGGGCCATGGGAAGTTGGACCAGGAGATGTAGCCCAAGAGAGGGGTGAACTCCTTTATCATTTGTTGTGTTATGTGTGTTATTTGATGGTTGTTTACCTCTATTATTTCAACAATTTTAAGTCCAAAACTCATTTAAAAATCCATGTTCTTGCAAATTGATCCATTGCCCAAGACACATAAAATTACACTTGCATGTTGTAAAAGCCTTCAATTTGAGATCATCATCATCGAAAGTTGATTAGTTATGGCTCACATTGAAATAGTTTTTTGATATTAATATTCTTTTCAAATAACATGTGTCCACTCCATGTTGAGCATGGAAGGGATTGCACATCTCCTACATCTCGAGTTGTAGAAAACACAATAATCGTTTTTTTTCCTTATATATATATGTGTGTGTGTGTGTGTGTGTGTGTGTGTGTGTGTGTGTGTGTGTTCAACTCATAGATTTAAGGTTTACATGGATGTATGATGGTATAATATCAGCTATAATATTCATGTTATTCATATAAATCTACACATTAATTACACACACGGGTATTATTATTCATGGAATAAATTTCATATCATATATATTATCCATAATTGCATTATCACCAACAATATTATATTAATATCGTTTTTATTTATAAGATGAATTTCCAAGCAGAGCATGGTAAGGAATTAATAACACTACTTGCAATATCAATTTTTCATTTCCAAGCAAAGCATGGTAAGACATTAACAACTTTTCATTTCCAAGCAAAGCATGGTAAGACATTAATAAGCCTACTTGCAATATTCATTTTTCCTGTAAATTTCATTGTGGTATGTGGAATTTATTATGACAAATAGAAGGTTAGTAGAATGTTAATATACTAACATAGATCCATCTTAACTAGAGATCTCTCAAGTGACTATAGTGATCAAATGCCTTGAGGTGGACCAAATCCCTTGAAGTTCAAGACTTTGGTCAAGACATTTAAAAAGAAATTTCGATGTGATTCATCTTAATTTAGCCCCAAGGGTCAGCTCAAGTAGTCATGAATGAGGAATGAATGATGTTGCAGCTTAACCGCTCCCCTGTGCTGCCTCCTGCGGCCTCCCTGCCCCCGAGCTACCCCCTGCGGCCCCCCTGCCTGGCAGCTCTGCTGCTGGGCCCTTGAACCCGTCTTTCCCGCCTGGCAGCTCCGGCTCCGGGCCCCTCTCCTTTGTAACCG
>SNQJ01S0196047.1:20747-32666 GCA_010110895.2 Picea sitchensis
TATATATATATATATTGCAATTAAAATGAAATTGTATTTGAACTTTGAGGGAGGTTTCATATTAATGTTGTTAATTGTGATTATAAATATATTGCAATTAAAATGATTGTATTTGAAGTTGGGTCACCATTTTAATGATGTTGGGCTCATGCCCCCAAGGCATCTCAACTTGTATAAAGGAAACATGGAACAGTTCACCACTCCTTCCATTGAGGAGACAAACAGAGACAAACAACAGTTGGTATTACAACCTTTTACCTCAACCCTTTATGCCCCCCTTTTTGTGCACCTAAATAGTGTGCCCACTACCATCCATAAGCAAAGACCTTACATAAAGATCGTAAAGCACCATCTATCTTCCCTCTGTGCATGTCTCTAAACACATGTTTCTATTTATTAGAATTAACTTAAATGTTTTTAAAAGACATCCATGTTTTTCATGAAGTTGTTATTTTTCTCAACATTACTTAGTATACTAATTGGTTGTGAATAGGTCATCCACATTATTGGTGAAGCTATGCATTTTACTCAACATTGCTTACTCGAAATCATTTTTAAACACTACCCATGTTATTGACAAAGTTGTCAATTTTCTTAACATTTAAGTAATAATAATGTATTTATATGTAATAAAACTCACTAATGCCACTTTAAGAACCAATGAGAGACAAACTCCTATAATTGAAGAACATTCCCTTCATACCTAACTTCTTCTCCATGTCCAAAAGGTTAATTGATTTATGTATTGTATGAAGTAGATATTAAGTTTACATCTACAATAAAAGGGGACCCTCCAAGCATGAGACATGTGAATTTTATTACTAAGGTCTGTACTTGGGAACCCTGAGGCAGTGCCACCAGCAACATCAACATGTCTCAATGAAGGTGATGAAGATTTGGGCACATTAGATATTGGAAGGATTGAATTATCTTCATAATCATAACCATTGCATAATTCATAAAGATCTAAATTGCAACAATATATTCGTGAATATTAATACTGATGTTTTGAAGCTCGGGAATATGGGTTTTGTTGCTATTGTGGAAAATGATCATGTTGCGCACACTATCATTGGTACACCAAAATTCATGGCTCCATAATTATATGGAGAGGATTATAATCAACATGTAGATGTTTAATCATTTAGCATGTTCTTACTGGAGATGGTTACTATGGAGATTCCTTACAGTGAGTGCCATAATGTTGCTTAGATTTATAAGAAGGTGAGTTTTGGTATAAGATATGCATCATTGGCAAAGGTTACCAATTCAAAAGTGAGACAATTTATTGAAAAATGTTTGGTGGTAGTGTTAGTGATGCCTTGTGTTATAGAACTTCTGATGGGCACTTTTTTAGAGGACTCCAAGTGAGCACCTAGTACATGTACATGCTAGACTGTATACTCTCTATCAAAATGAACTTGTATAATAATATTTTGTATTTTTCTACAATTTTTTGAAGTTTAATGCAAAACAAATCACATAATGTACTATGTAATTTCGAGAGTAAAGTGTTGGAATTATGTACTAAAAGTTAACTTGAAGTGAGTATAAACTATAAATATGCATAAATCACACTCTACGACTCTCAGATTTAAGAATATTACATACATTTCTAGATGATAAAGTAATGAAATATCAATACAAATGAAATTAACAACAAAATTTCTTATATCTATCTCTTAAAAATATTTTAAAGTAGTAGTTGTATGTAGCCCAAAACTAAAAACTAAAATAATTATAAAATACTTGAAACTTTAATAATATATTACTTATGTATAGTCTAAAAGAAAAATAGAAATGAAAATGGCTACTCCACTTTTTGAAAAGTTTAGGTAGAATTGGAGAGATCTAGATGTTAATAACTATTAACAATACCATACATGTGTAAATTGAAGTTTTGAAAACCCTTCTAAAATAAATTGATAAATAAAAATTGTGATATATTAGTCATGTCCATTACACTCCAAAGTATAATTGAATTCTAACACACGTTCTCTTTGATGCAGGAGCATCGCTCCACCTCAACAAATGCGTCAATACACCAACATGCAGACGTGCAATGAGAAAGAGAGAGGCACCGACCCTCCCATTTTTAAAATTTGAAATATGATCCAATACCGATTTTTGTGTTGTAAGGCTGTAAGAGCCAGGCCATACCTTTGTACAGGTAGTGGTTGGATTGCCTTAAATGGTTACTTGTAGCAAGTCCAGATCATAGTCAGGTCTGGATAAACATTTATGGAATGTAGTCGTAGGAGTATGGTGTCGTAGCTGAGATAGTGATGGCACTAAGGCAGTGAAGAGGATTAAGCTCTTAGAGCCCTCTTTTGTAATAAGCAGAGATGAGATAATGATAGGAAGGCCTTAGGAGGTCTTAGAAGTTCTGAGAGAGAGCTTGAGAGAACCGAGACTCTGTTATAGTCCAGTTTTTGTAATCATCTGTATAGACACACAGAGATAATAGAAAAGCAGTTTTTCCTGCATATCGTGTGTTTATGTATATGTATTCTTTATATGTTTTTATACATTTTCATGTTTGAATGCATAGATTGATGAAGTATTGAGTGAGTTTCAATTGTTTCTCTCATTTGAGTTACATAAGTGCAAGGTGTGCACATAGTCCGCAAAGGGTGCGTTGAGAGAGGTGGGTTAACCTCAGGGAAGCTTAGGAGCGGTACCATTGAACCTTCATAAGCGGAAGTGCAAGGAGTGCACAGGAAGAACTCTTTGTCAATTTCATAGAGAAGGAGAGTTATTGCGAACTCGGTCTAGCTCTGCCAGGTGGGCATTGAGCCAGTGCAAGTGTGCATAGAGGAACTCTATGTTGAGTTCAATAAGAAATAGAGTTACTAAACACTCTGTGAGGAAAATATATGCAAGGTGTGCATCGATATAGGAGAATGCCAAGAGGGTGAGAAGAATTTATTTTAAAGAAATCCTTTGGATCTGAGTTTGACGAAATCCCAGAAATGCGAGGAGTGTGTGGGAGATAGAAACCTTCGAGGAGGTCAAGCTCAAAAGGGATAATGCAGAGAATGCGAAGGAGTCAGACTTATTCTAAGTCTGAAATCTCAAAGGAGAGATAACACTGCAAGAGTGAAGCGGGACCAAGAGTCGGGTTCGCATGAGAAATTTCAAAGGCCGAGATATTTGGACGTGGACTAAGTCTTCCAAGTCAGGAGAAGCCTAAAGCTCAGGAGGAGGAATGACCACAACCATTAGATTGGTTGTGAGGAGGAATCTGGACCGTCAAATTTGAGTTCAGTGAACATAGGGAGTGCAGAGGAAAAAATGGACCCCATCTGTTGGATCTGAGTGTGAAGGATCGACGATCGTCTGATCAAAGGAAGGTACATGAGTCTTAATGCTCGCATGCACAGGAGAGAGAATATCTCAAGGTTCGAGACTTGAGATTTCCAAAGCCGAAGAGCCGAAAGCCCGAAGTGAAATATCAGTCATTGATCGACCAGGAGAATCTGAACCGTCAAATATCGTGAGTTCGGGAGGAGGCAAGTTTGAAAATTGAGATTCCCAAAGCACGGAGAGACGAAGGGATGGAACAAATCTGGACCGTTGGATCTAGAGGGAATACGTGTCAATGGGTTGGAAGATCCAGGGGAAGGCGAAGGTTGAAGTGTTGAAACACCCGAAGAGCTAAGAGTCGTTGATCTGCGAGGGGACACTTGTCACCAGATCACAAGCTCCAGGGAAAGTTACACTGGAGTTTGAGTTTGAGAATTTAAATAGCTGAAACCTGAAGACCCGAAGTAAATCTGGACCGTCAAATATAGAAAGGGTACGTGGAGAAAGATCGTGAACTCCGAGATAAAGTAATCTGGGAGAAAAGTGAAGGAGAAGTTCGAGGTTTGACATCGCTGAAGCCCGAATAGCCGAAGCGGATGATAGTTGTTGATCTAGGTTGGACAGGTGTCACTAGATCGTGAACTCTGGAAGGATTCGCTCTGGAGGTTTGTACATGTTGAGATTTGAAATCGGCGAAGGACGAAGTCCCGGAACCGATGAGAGCCGTCGATGTGAAGGAGAACACACGGCGTCAGATCTAGAACTCCAGAAGAAAGCAGAGGGGAAAAGGTCTGAAAACCCAGAGAAGATATCGATTGTTGATCGAGGAGGGAGTCGCAAGACCGTTGATCTGATCGAAAAGGCCAAAGTCCTGAAGCGAGAGCACAACCGTTGATTGGGGAGGATAGGTGTCAGTAGATCTTCCACTCTAGAAGATAACCAATCAGCAGGGGCAAGGATTTGAGAATCGAGATTCCCGAAGGCCAGACTCACGGAGGAGATACTGGTTGTAGATCCAAGAGACAGGTGGCAACAGATCTTCCACTCTGGGAGATTGCCACATAGAGGAGAGTGGAGTTTGAGAGTTGAAACTCCTGAAGGCCGAAAAGGCGAAGTCAATGACAATCGTTGATCCAGAGGGGAGTTATGTGTCGACAGATCGTGGAGATCTGGGGAGACGCATGGAAGGAGAAAGGAAGAGCAGAGCAGAGATTTGATAGCAGTCGTTGATCGCGAGGTAATGCTGAGAGGCAGAAAATTGACAGACAGAAGGGATTGTGGGGCCAGGACATGCTTAGATAATAATATTCCTTGATTGGACCGCAATTTCAACCACTATTTTAGTGAATGGATACGTTGCAGCACGAGGAGGATTGCAGGGTGAAAAGCGGGTTGGTTTGAAACCACTCTCACTCGTTCTTGCAATCGCACATTAGCACAAGGGCATGAACCAGGGTCGTAAGAAGGAAGGGGCTAGTGAAGAGGAGTTAGAACGTGCAGACAGAGGGTGCGGGTGTCACTGGACCTACGCCAAAAGGAGGAAAGGGACTTGTGCATATTTGATTTGGGTTAAATCAAGAGCCCTAAGAGTCGATCCAACTCAACAATTGGAATGATCCAGAGACCAGGAGATTGCAGAACCCCAGGAGGAGGAGGGGGTCTACATCAGGTGGTATTAGAGCCTAAATTTGTTTTCTGCAGATCGTAGGCAAAGGGGTGAGATGGTGACATGAGATACTCTGATACCAAGTAGTATCAGATCTTGATCTTTGTCTATATACTTCAGGCGAAGGAAATGAAGGAGATAGTGTGACTACATCAGGTAGTATCAAAAGGCCTAATTTTTTTTGTAGACAACAGACAAGAAAGAGGTGAAGGGAAAGTAGGGCACTGATGCTCTGTGAGAAGGGTTTTGCACGCACGCAGCAACAAATTTTAAACAGCCAGTTGAACTGCAAGAGAAGATGGAGATGCTCATGGATGAAGAGTGATCCATAGACTTGCCAGGAGGGCAGGTAAAAGGTGGGAATGGATATTGAAGGCCATGGACGTGGTCGAAGAGAAGGCCACAAGAAGAAGAAAAATCCAAAGATGGATCTAGAGTTCAATAAGATAAGAGCATGAATGGAGAAGCTTGCATTTAAAATGCAGCAGGATGCAAAAGCGCATTGGGTGCGTGAATGGCCCATGAAGAAGAGGGTGAAGTGGCCAGTAAAGAAATTTTTGGCCAAAGGATAGTGAAGGTTGATGAGAAGGTGGCTGAGGCATACTGAAAACCTCAGTGAACTAGAGGAGGAACTGATTCACATTTTTGAACCAAAGACTGGGAGAAATCTCAACGACGAGGGGGAGAAGAGATCAGATGAAGATCTCATAAACTGCCACGTGGGCGGAAATGGACTTTCGAATTGCCAAGTGGGTAATGGAAAGAGATCAGGTGGAGGTCTTGAGTACTTCCAGAGGAGTAGTGCTGAAATTTCAGATTGCCAGGTGGGAAATGAGATGGGATCGGTTGATCTGATAGACTGCCAGGTGGGCAACATAAAATTACCAAATCGCCAGGTGGGAAAGGAGAAATAAATGAGACTGTCTGAAAGTCTCAAGAGCTCAGAAGTGAGTTCAGGTCAGTAAGGACTACTGATAGATGAATATTCATGTGGATTTGCAGACCACGTGAATGAAGATGATGACAAGTCAAAAAAATTCACCATCCAAGAGGAGGATCAGAGGAGAATTCTAATTATTGGAGGGATCAAGGAATTCCTACCAAACAACCAAATGAAGCCAGTGCACATGACAAAAGTGCAGCAGCAAGGGAAGGACAACCAACAGTGATTGTTGTGATGAAGGAGAAGGTATCAGAATCTGCCTGAGGAAAAGAATAAGAGGAGCACACAGTTGATATGATCACTCAATGGGAGATAAAATTGAGGATGTTGGAGGATTGGTTGGACAATCCAGAACCAGCAGATGGTTGCCAGAAGACAATCATGCAAAATTCAGGAAAAAGAGCATTCGACATAATTGCTCAAAATTTTCAGCCAGGAAGATGAAAAGGAAATGACTGTAGCACTGGAGCCTGCAGCAGAAGAGGGAGCAGACAGCATAGACTTTGCTGAGCTACATGAGGAATTAGAATCCCTGGAAAGAGGTAGGCACATCCAACAAGTTAAGTTGGAGATAGATGGAGGAGCATACCAGCCAGAGGAACGGTTGGAGGGAGTTGGGGATACACCAACACAAGAGGAACTGACAGAATCTAACCTGTCAAAGAAAGAACCTGAGCAACAAATCGGTAGTGAGACTGTAGAACTGGAGCCTGCAGTAGGGTGGCAAGATAATGCCACAAAAGAAGAAGAAAATGATATGAGGGATCAAGATGATCTACCCACTGAGGAGAAGGAAGTGCAGAAGAGAAGACTGCGTAAGAAGAGCCAGCCATTGGAGTAGTTGAATAGAGTGATAGAGGAAATCAGGAAGCTGATGTTGAAGTCAGCATAAGCAGTCAACAAAAGGGAGTTGAACAGAAGAAATCTTGCCATAGCAGTAGGGATGAAACATAAGAGGAAAAAGATGTAGCAGTAGCAACAAGATAGCTGGAGAGGAGCAAGAGAACAACTCCAGAAGAGAGTTTCGGATCCAGGAGGATTTCAACACTGGAAAAGAGGAGCACATGAGCAGGGACTCATGTTTTTCCTAGCAGTGGATTATGATGCAGGAGCATAGTTCCACCTCAACAAATGCACCAGCACGCCAAGATGCAGACGCGTAATGGAGAAAGGGAGAGGCACCAACCCTCCCATTTTTAAAATTTGAAATATGATCCAATACTGATTTTTGTGTTGTAAGGCTGTCAGAGCCAGGCCATACCTTTGTACAGGTAGTGGTTGGATTTCCTTAAATGGTTACTTGTAGCAGGTCCAGATCATAGTTAGGTCTGGATAAACATTATGGAATGTAGTCGTAGGAGTATGGTGTCGTAGCTGAGATAGTGATGGCACTAAGGCGATGAAGAGGATTAAGCTCGTAGAGAACTCTTTTGTAATAAGCAAAGATGAGAGAATGATAGGGAGGCCTTAGGAGGTATTAGAAGTTTTGAGAGAGAGCTTGAGAGAACTGGGACTCTGTTACAGTCCAGTTTTTATAATCATCTGTATAGACACACAGAGATAATAGAAAATCAGTTTTTTTCTGCATATCATGTGTTTATGTATATGTATGCTTTATATGTTTTTATGCATTTTCATGTTTGAATGCATAGATTGATGAAGTATTGAACGAGTTTCAATTGTTTCTCTCATTTGAGTCCAGAAGTGCAAGGTGTGCACATAGTCCGCAAAGGGTGTGTTGACAGAGGTGAGTTAACCTCAGGGAAGCTCAGGAGAGATACCGTTGAACCTTCATTAGCGGAAGTGCAAGGAGTGCACAGGAAGAACTCTTTGTCCAGTTCAGAGAGAAGGAGAGTTACTGAGATCTCGGTCAAGCTCTGCCAGGTGGGTATTGAGCCGGTGTAAGTGTGCACAGAAGAAATCCGTGTTGAGTTTGGTAAGAAACAGAGTTACTGAACACTCTGTGAGGAAAATATCTGCAAGGTGTGCATCGAGCCAGGAGAATGCCAAGAGGGAGAGAAGAATTTATTTTAAAGAAATCCTTTGGATCTGAGTTTGACGAAATACCAGAAACATAAGGAGTGCGTGGGAGATCGAAACCTTCAAGGAGGTCAAGCTTAGAATGGATAACGTAGAGAATGCGAAGGAGTTGGACTTATTCTAAGTCTTAAAGCTCAAAGGAGAGATAACATTGCAAGAGCGAAGCGGGACCAAGAGTCAGGTTCGCAGGAGAAATTTCAAAGGCCAAGATATTTAGACATGGACTAAGTCTTCCAAGTCATGAGAAGTCTAAAGCTCAGGAAGAAGAATGGCCACAACCATCAGATTGGTTGTGAGGAGGAATATAGATCGTCAGATTTGAGTTCAGTGAATAGAGGGAGTGCAAAGGAAAGAATGGACCCCATCCGTTGGATCTGAGCGTGAAGGATCGACAACCGTCTGATCATAGGAAGGTACACGAGTCTTAATGCTCGCATGCATAGGAGAGAGAATCTCTCAAGGTTTGAGACTTGAGATTTCTTAAGCTGGAGAGCTGGAAGCCCGAAGTGAAATCTCATTCGTTGATCAACCAGGCGAATCTGAACTGTCATATATTGTGAGTTCAGGAGGAGGCAAGTTTGAAACTTGAGATTCCCGAAGCGTGGAGAGCCAAAGGGCCGGAATGAATCGTGACCGTTGGATCTAGAGGGAATACGTGTCAACGGGTCATAAGATCTAGTGGAAGGTGGAGGTTGAAGTGTTGAAACACCCAAAGGCCAAATAACTGAAGAGCTAAGAGTCGTCAATCTGCGAGGGGACACTTGTCACTAGATCGCGAGTTCCAGGGAAAGTTACACTGGAGTTTCAGTTTAAGAATTGAAATAGCTGAAACCTGAAGACCCAAAGTAAATTTGGACTATTAGATCTAGAAAGGGTACATGGCGAAAGATCGTGAACTCCGGGAGAAAAGTGAAGGAGAAGTTCGAGGTTTGACATCGTCGAAGATCGAATAGCCGAAGCAGACGATAGCCATTGGTCTGGGTTAGACAGGTGTCACCAGATCGTGAACTCTGGAAGGATTCGCTCCGAAGGTTTGTGTTTGTTGATATTTGAAATCACCGAAGGCTGAAGTCCTAGAACCAACGAGAGCCATCGATGTGAAGGAGGACACGTGGCGTCAGATCTAGAACTCCGGAAGAAAGTGGAGGGGAAAAGTTTTGAAGACCCGGAGAAGATATCGATCGTTGATCTATGAGGGAGTTGTAGGACCATTGATCTGATCGGAAAGGCCAAAGTCCTGAAGCGAGAGCACAACCATTGATTGGGGAGGATACGTGTCAGCAGATCTTCCACTCCGGAAGATAACCAGTCAGGAGGGGTGAGGATTTGAAAATCGATATTCCCAAGGGTCAAACTCACGGAGGAGATCCTAGCCGTAGATCCAAGGAGATAGGTGGCAACAGATCTTCCACTTAGGGAGATTGCCACATAGAGGAGAGTGGAGTTTGAGATTTGAAACTTTCGAAGGCTGGAAAGGCAAAGTTAACGAAAAATGTTAATCCAGAGGGGAGTTACATGTCGATAGATTGTGGAGATCTGGGGAAATGTGTGGAAGGAGTAAGGAAGAGCGGAGCAGAGATTCGATAGCAGTCGTTTATCGCGAGGTAGCCCCGAGAGGTAGAAAATCGATGGACAGAAGGGATTGCGGGGCTAGGACATGCTCAGACTGTAATATTCCTTGAGCGGGCCATAATTTCAACCACTGTTTTAGTGAAGGGATATGTGGCAGCATGAGGAGGATTGCGGGGCGAAAAGAGGGTTGGTTTGAAACCACTCTCGCCCGCGCCCGCAATCGCACATTAGCACAAGGGAACAACCCAGGGTTGTATGAAGGAAGGGGCTAGTGAAGAGAAGCTAGTGCCCACAAATTGAAGAGCGCTAGAACACGTAGACAGAGGGTGCAGGTGTCACGGGACCTGCACCAAAAGGATGAAAGGGGCCTGTGCATATTTGATTTGGGTTAAATCAAGAGCCCTAAGAGTCGATCCGACTCAACAATTGGAATGATCCAGAGACCAGGAGGTCACAAAACCCCAGGAGGGGAGGGGGGCTGCATCACTCTTCTAGAATTTTAAGTAAGAATTTGTCAAAACTATTTAATATCACCTAATTAATTTTAACTTAATCAATAATATTATTATATATTTATATGATTAGATAAACAAAATTTTATACTAAATTTGAACTTCATTTAAAATATGAAATTCACACAAATAGATTTTGAAAATAATGTATAATTTTCATACCCTTATATGTTGCATTTACATTACATTATATTTAATAATGATAAGCTTCTTGAGAGTTGTATTAATAACCTTTAGGAATGAGCATAATTTCCTAATTATCCAAGTTTAGTTTAACCTTTAGGTATGAGTAGAGTTTCACAATGATATGGGTTTTGTCCAATTCGATCCAAATATTCAAAATCTTGTTCAAATAAGAACTCTAACTTCCTAAATCACCCAATTGTCATATTGAGAAATAATGAGAAAATAGTCTATTATAAGATTACAATTAAGAGAACTCATAATGACACCTATATTAACTAAAAATTATTCCTATAAAATTTAAAGTATTTGACTTCATCCAACTAAAATCAAATTTGTAATTTGTTTGACCTTATCGAATTTTTTCATTTATTTTTTCTCATATTTAAAGAATGTAAAGTAAACATAAATTTACAATAATATTTGTCAAATCAATAAAACTACAAAAGCAAAATTCTTTATTTTTCGTCCTTCATTTTCTTCAAATTACTTCAAATTATAAGTAAAATGTATATATCTATATTTCTTTTAATGATCTAGAAACTTGAATGTTCCTATATTGTAAAATGATTAATAAGAGGAAAACTAAAAGCGATAGAGCGATAGGGTTCGTGGTGAGTGCCCAGGGTCCGTTTTTGCAGCCAGAGCCGACCATGGCCACCCCAGGGGGTGGAGATTCGGCCCCTCCCCCTCCGAGTTCAGAAGAGGACGCGTTCAGGAAGCTGATTGCCAGCGGAGGCAAGTGCAAGGTCCCTTCTACGATTCCAAAATTCATAAAAAAGTTAGATGAAATCCCAGAAATCGCCTTCCCGGAGACGCAAGCGATCAAGATAGCCCTAGCTGTCTCTGAGAGAGGGCTGGTAGGCCAATTTATGGGACTTTGGCCCTCAGTAAAAAACACCGAAGCTTGGGTCCAAAGGAACTGGAAACCCCTCCTTAAGAAAGGAGTTACCTTCTACCCTTTGAGCAGTGGCTTTTTTCTCTTCGAGTTTATAAACAAGGAAGACAAGGATCTCATTTTCAGAAATGGACCATATTTTATGGGAACCCAGGGGCTGTATCTGAACCGCTGGACCCCGGACTTCGATCCCATGGTGGAACTGCCAAAGGAGGTATCTGTATGGGTTAGGCTCCCCAACTTGCCGGTTCACTGCTGGAATTATGAAGCTCTGCAAAAGATAGGGAATGGAATAGGGAAATTCATTGATAAGGCAGACAACAAATCCATCTACAACTGGCTAGGATATGTGTTGAAGTGGATCTTGAGGCAGGGCTCCTGGAGGCGGTGAAGCTTACTGTGGGCAACTGGTCTCACTACCAGAAACTCGATTATGAACACCTTCCCTTCAAGTGCAAATCCTGTCAAGAGCACAGACACTTCCAGAGGAATTGCCCAAAGAACCAAAGCCCAGAAAAGGAAGATGCTGAGGGCTGGCAAAAGGTCAAGAAAAGCAAACCAGGTCCTAAATCCAAAGATCCAAGGTCAGAGCAGGCGAACCAACCATCATCTTCAAAGCCAAACCCTCAGAAGGCACCTCCAAAAGAAGGGGCTAACAAGCCAAAGGAAACCTTGAAAGAGCCAATCGTTATAGTCACTCAGTCCCAACCAGCCCTAGAAAATCTGATTCCGGTCAATGAAACCCCTCTAGCAGATGAACCCATGAAGTCGGATGAGGAGCACATCCCTTTAGACTCCG